>OY992897.1:40574775-40814775 GCA_963921405.1 Cepaea hortensis | reverse complement strand
ATTTATTCTTCTTGTGTACCATTAAACATGCCACATTTGATTCGTTACTCTTCTGTGTAACATTAAACATGCCATGTACGCATGGTTATTCTTCATGTGTACCAGTATAAAACATGATAGTTAACATCTTGTTCAATAATGTAAAATTATGTGGCGTTGTGGCAGTTCAAATCCTTCTGTTAGCGTCTTTTACAAATAAGCAACCGGATGATGCTACACTCTTCTCCCTCACTCCAATCACGGAGCATTGAGTAGTGGATTGGATGCCTAACTGTCAGACAATAGTAATCCATTGTGTTCCCATGTGCACATTGCAAGCTGCAGTAGCATAGTGGCCAGATGCTCTCCTGCCAACCTAATGGTCATGGTTTTTATTCTGAATCGATTTTGAAAATCTAACTGGGCTCCCAGGTCCGTCCAGCCTAAAATGGTTACCAGGAAATTTCTGGGGAAGTAAAGGCAGCTGGCGGGACACTGATCACACCACCCACCCAGTGCCGATTGATCTATATAAATATGGGTTTAGCACCACATGTCCAATGCACCTCAAGGTATGTAAACGCATCCTTTACTTTTTGCTTTACTTACTATATATAACCGCTACTGTTATATGCAACTGTGACCCTAACAATAAGGAGACAAGACTAGAAACATCTGATGCATTGTATCTTGTATTCTGTGATGAGATGTCAGCAAGCAGGTTATGTTAGGTTTACTGTCATGTAGAGCTGTCTCGACTACAGCTGTTCAATATTCAGAGATACATACAACACACACTGTTTGAATCAGGATTAACGATGGGATATTTTGACTTCAGCAGATAAGATCTCAAGGAGACAGTTATTGATGCTTTGAAATTAAAAATGAAGGCTGAACTAACTGTCTAGGTGCTGAACAGAGTGTGCAAAATCACCATGCCACTTAATTCCATGTTCTTCAGCCATTTACTCGTATGATCACTCACAGTCAGTAATTAGAGCATTGGACATTGCACAGCTGAAATTGAATAATAGATATTTTTTTTGCAGTTTACAAATATAGAATGCATTTCATTATTTCAGATGAAGTAGGAGTGGTGGCCTTTGAAGCTGGCACTACATTAAGTGGAAGTCAAATGTGCCAGAGGTATCTTTGCAAACATGCAGATCTCGTATCAAGCCCATACTTCCAAGCTGAGATTTCTCAACTCTATAAGTGTCCTTGTACACAAGACAGGCTAGGGCTTCAGTGGCAGCTGGTCAAGGAAGACAAGGACACACTGTGTTTTGCTATCAGTGCTGTAGCCAAGAGGAGACTTTTACAGACCAACCAGAGAAACAGGGTAAATATAATGTTAACTGTGTTTACACTGATAGCTTACGTCTTTAAAATAAGATTTTTAAAGAGAAACGGCGTAACTATTATGGCAACTGTTTGTTTACACTGATAGTTTACGTCTTTAAAGTAACATTTGTACAGAGAAACAGGGTAAATATAATGTTAACTATTTGTTAACACTGATAGTTTTCTTCTTTAAAGTAAGATCTGTACAGAAAAACAGGATAAATATAATGTCAACTGCGTCTACACTGATAATTTTCTTCTTTAAAGTAAGGCTTGTACAGACCAACCAGAGAAACAGAGTAAATATAATGTTAACTGCATTTACACTGATAGTCTACTAATTGGGGAACCCTTTGAGACCACTAAGACAGTTCATAAATAAACACATATGCATTGACACATCAAGGTGACATAGTCATCTACACTGATGGGTCAGTAGTGAGAAACAGACGTAGTGGCTAGGGCTTTATTGCAAAGGCTAATGGACGAGTCTTGAAAAAGGAGAGTCTGGCATATGAGACTACGACATCCAGCATGAGAATGGAGGTGGAGGCAATAACAGCGGCATTCCGGTGGGTAGAGGAGACCACTGCAACACACGTTGTATTCATTACGGATTCAAAGAGTATGCTTAGTAAGGTGGAGAAAGGAATGTTTCGTGTGGAATGGCTCTCGTCATTTCAGGGGTCACATATTGTGAGAATTGTATGGATATTTTGCCCTGGCCATGCGGGGGTACCGGGGGAATGAACAGGCTGATAGGCTAGTAAGGAATGTACTTCTTGGTGGTAGTTTGCCTATGGACAGGGGGAAGGTGGTCGTGCGCTTTTGGGGCCAGGTGGAGAAGGCGGAGGAACAGATTGAGAACCCATTTGCGGAAAGAACGAGATTGCGGGGGATCGGCAGGAGTTCTGGAAGAATCTCAAAACTGAGAAGGAAGACCAGGAGAACTTTTAATCAGATAGCGGTGGGAACGATTAGTAGTATGACTCTTTGCTGGCTGTTGAACGAGGGGACGGAGCACGTATGGGAATGACCTGAGTGCAGTAATGTCGGTTCTTAACTCAACTCAACTCGATACACATGTACTGTTTGGCGCTTATAGAAGTACGGGAGAAGAAAGAAGTTGGGATTACAGGACTCGCTAGACAACATAACAATTAAAAGCTATAGTTACCAACCGGGATATTTCAAATATGATGTACAGCTATAATTCTCTACACTACTATGAATGTGAACTACGACAGACTAGTGGTTTATGCACTGAATTACTAACTTTGTAGACTTAGGTTCAATCCCCAATAGCGGCAAGATTATTTACACAGTGGAATGGCTCTGTGGTTGGTCCAGCCTAATCAAATGGGTAGCAGTTGTTTTGCCATCCTTTGAACTTAGCCAGGCTTGAGAAGACCCCCACCACGGACAGGTGCTCCAAGGTCTTGACCAGTGTGTGTGTGTGTGATTCTGTTAGCTCTGTGGTCTATATCATCATCATCATCATGTGGCAAGTCATTCGCTAGGTATAGTATCATCAGCATCATGTGGCAGATCCTGTGCTAGGTATATTATCATCGTCATCATCATGTGGCAGGCTTTATGCTAGGTATAGTATCCTGATAATTTGTGGCAGGTCCTTTGCTAGGTAAAGTATCATCATTATCTTGAGTTAAGTCCATTGCTAGGAATAGTATCGTCATTTTAATAGGCTGATATAATAACGTTATCGCCTGTAACCGTGTAATTTATAGTAAATGTATTATCTATTTTCAGCTGTGCTGCTACTTAAAGACAACCCCAAAAAGCAATAGTTCGCTAGACTGGTTTCAATCTCTGCAGGCTAGATCCTTCATTGGCACTGGGCAGTTACTCATTAGTGACCCTTGGCCGTTCTCATCTGCCTTTAGCTCCATAAGGGCCTATGAAGATGCTCAAGAAAACATGCAAGCTCGCACCTGGTGCTGTGGGAATTCCTCATTTAAGTTCTGTCAGAGGTTTTACACAGTCTTTGGGGACCTGCAGTGCACACCAAACCCAGCCTTTGGTGTTGGTAATGGAGTTTGTTGTCTGTTGTTTGTGTGTGTTGATGTGGTAATGAGTGGTTGTTGTGTTTGTAAGCAAGTCACCTTCGTACTCATAATAATTTAATCTCATTGGATGACGAGTGGTCTTCATCAATCATGATGGATGAACAGCATGTTGTTATAATCTGAGCACAGCAAACATGGTGACTGCTACTGGTGCCATTGTTGAGTTGGGTGCTGTAACATCGGACTGATTGGTGCTCATGGAAGACACTAAGAAGGCAGTTTGACAACACAACATTTGCCAATTACAGATACACCAGATTAACATTATTTAACTCCATATGTTGCCATCAGCTTGCTGAAGGCACAGGCTTTAGTCTAATGTGCCTAAGGCATTCAGTTTTCTTTCTATTGTTTAGTGTTTACCTTGATCAATACTTCTTTTATTATAATTTCAACTCCTATATTTTAGTGAGTGTTATTGCTTTCATGATGTTAGGATTTGGCTGTGTTCTACATCAAGGTACTTGAAGAAGAAGAAGAAGAAGAAGAAGAAGAAGAAGAAGAAGAAGAAGAAGAAGAAGAAGAAGAAGAAGAAGAAGAAGAAGAAGAAGAAGAAGAAGAAGAAAAAGAAGACAGTAATCTGCAATGCGCGACTATTTTTATGTGCTCACAATAAAATAGATAACTTACCACAGACAACTCTTGAAATCGCCAACGATCTTTGGCCACACCATGAGAAGAGAGAAATGAAAAAATTATACAACAAGCAAGATTAATCATCATCATCATCCTTTGCCTTGGCGGCTGACATGGGCGTTCAAGCCTCTCCACAAATTGCCATCTCCGACGGCATGGATCATTTCGTGTGTTGACTCCCTTCCTTGCCATGACATAAGACTGTCAAGAATCTTCTAACGCTATCTTCCCCTATCTCGCTTTCCACACATCTTTTCAGTTGTCAAGACATGTTCCAGTTTTCGTCTTCTCATAATGTGGCCAACTAAACCGAAGTCTGTTTCTTTCTGATGTTAGTAATAAGATGTCTTTGCACTAAGCTTCCCTCAAAATGTCCAAAGATTAATCATTTGTGTTATAAATCCCTTAAGGGATTTTAACAATGTAACCTACCATGCATGTCATAAGAGACCACTAAGAGGATGGTGTGAGACAGGCTACCTTTTCCCACAGAAAACTGGTTACAGAATCTGTCCATTAATCAATAAATCCACATTTTGATTGTCATAAGTTGGTTGAAGACCTATGCTCCATTGAAAAATGAGAAAGGCAGAAGAAGAAGAGGACAGAGTAATGGAAATAGAGGAAGGCAGAAAGCATATTCTGGAGAGGCTGATACATGACATGACAATAATGATGATAATGATGGTAGGGGGTGGGGTGATGATGATCATGAATTATTGAATCATCATCTTGTGCAATGTTAAGCTGCACAGGTGACCATGCTGTTCAATAAACATCTTTCTGCTGTGTTTATGATAAGTTGGATAGCTGATCATCCTCCTAGGCAGTATTGCTAACCCAACCGGTATGATTTCCTCTGTCTTTAAAACCTTGATTTTGCCGGTTGTCACAATTTTTTCCAGACACCCTCCTCGTTTGATTTTACACTCAAACAATGATGATCATGTACTGATGTAGGTAATCAAATTATTTTGTGAACTGGCCTCTTGCAGTATTTGAGACAGTTGATCTGTGGTTCGTCCCAGAATGCTATGATGTTGATTCTCAGAAGCCAAGAAACCAACCTGTCTGTGCGATTCTTCGTGTGAATAATTTAATCAAATATGTTTCCTCCTATATTTTCACACTCCAGCTTCTGCCCTGGGTGATCCCACCATCACCACACTAGACAATTGTACGTATGCCATGAATGGCTGGGGAGAGTACAGTTTAATGATTGTGCAGAGTAAGAACTTCACTATTCAGGTAAGTCATCGTCTTGATTCTTGTCACAATAGAGCTTATTAATAGTTGTCTTAACTCTCGGTTAAAATTACACTTTGATTTCCTGATATTATTTTATAAAAAGCGCTGTGCTTCATTTAATTTTCTTTTATTGTTTTTGCTTTGAACTCAAGCGTGGTCCATTTTGTGCTGCTACTACTACTAGTGCACTGGACTGATAGTTGCGTTGTAATTAGCTTTCCCTTTTACATGTGTCTCTTGCCATCAGGCAAACCTACTCAGAGTTTATTATAATGTATGTACCCATGTCAAGATCAAGATGTCACAATTTTAGTCAAAATGATCTGTGAAGGGGTTGAACCCGCTACCTTGGCATCAGAATACTGGAAGTTTAAGAGCAAGCGCTCTTATCCATTCAGCCATGCTAACCTCCCGCTGTGCTTTAAAACATTTTCTTGAATTTTTTTTTTTTTTTTTTGGGGGGGGGGGGGTGGCGGAGGGGGGGGGGATGAGGGGGTGGGAGATACTTCTGGGTGTATTATTGAAGTAAAAACTTTCCTCATCGTAAATTCTTACAATCTGGGTCAAATACGGTTAAAGCAATGACTATCTGGAATTGATGGAGTTAAAGAATTAACTATGACAGTAACATTTAGTGTAACACCTAAGGAGGTCAAGCAGCATCATTGATAAAAACATTTAGTGTACCAACTAGGAAGGTTGGCCAAATAGTCTGAATGATTTCTTCACATGCAGTTTGTTCCTAGGTAAGGCCCAGGATCTTGTACAAATCTGAGCCTGTACATTGCTTGCGCAAACGGCTTTTATTCCTAGGCCTAACCAAAACTCCTCTGACACGCCAGCAATGTAGCCGATGTCATCATAAACACACACACACACACACACACACACACACACACACACTTACTCACTCACACACACACACACACACACACACACAAGCATTTTAGTTACTAGTATTTGTGGATTGAAGAAACGATGAAAATAGTAAAAATGTTTGGTAATGAAAGGAGTGACAGGTCAGTTTATTACTTCATAGAGAAGAAGTCTTCCAATTTAAAACTTGATATTCTTGGAATACAATTTATAAACAAATGTGTAACAAGGTGTTTTGAAAAGTATAAAAGATCTCATCACCCATCAAGTGCTATAATAAAAATATGGGGCTGGCACCATGTACCCCAAGACATGTAAAATTGTGCTATACTTTTTTTTTATTTAAATAGATTTAAATTTGACCCTATAGTTTGATGTATGTTGGCTTACTGATAGAATACAGATAAACGTATTCACTTGGTCAATGCTGACTACTATTCAACCGTGTTTGTGTAGAACAACAGACACCACGAGACTGGGGAAACGACATAATTATCCCCATTTTGAAAAAAAAAAACAAAAAAAAAAACAAAGGTAGTAAAAGAGACTGCACACAATACAGAGGCATTTCAATGTTGAGTCATACTGGGAAAATATTTGGCAAAATTCTTGAGAAAAGATTACGAACTACTTTAGAACCCCAGCTAAGCGAAACACAACTTGGATTTAGGAAAAACAAAGGATGCACAGATGCCATATTTTCTCTTAGACAACCAATAGAAAAATAAATCAAATTCAATGAAACACTCTACTTAGCCTTTGTTGACCAAGAAAATGCATTTGATAGAGTAGATAGAAACAAGCTGTGGGAAATCCTTAAACAATATGGAGTGCGCACACATCTAACAAACCTATGTAGAAGCTTATACAACAACAGTGAATGCATAATGAGAGCAACTGGAGGACACTCAGAACCTTTTACCATAAGATCCGGAGTACGACAAGGTTGTGTTCTGTTCCCTCTCTTGTTCACAACATATATAGACAACATATGTAAATAAGCCAGCCAAACAGAGATCGCAAGAACACCGCATAACGAGAACACAGAAGAAGAACCATTTACAAATCTAACCATTAGAGAACTCCTGTTTGCTGACGACCAAGCACTAACAGCAAAATCAGAAGATGAATTACAAGACCAAATGAATAGTCTACACGAAATATGTAGGGAACATAACATGAAAATTAGCATAAGTAACACAGAGGTATAGACTGTAACTAAAGAAGGAAAAGCAACAACGATTCATCTAAACGAACATCCCTTGAAACAAGTAAAGAGTTTCTGACATATGCCTGGGTCATTGACATTGAGGTGAGTGACATTTGTAGCAAGACTACGAAAAAAACAACCAGCCATGAAAAATAATGGTGAGGGTGAGTGCAGACCCCCAGGGTGGATGGGGTGAGAGGCAGTTGATTTTTGTGTGATGTCAGGAGACTGGAAGGTCAGTTGGGGCTGAGACCGACTGAGGGTTGGATGTTTTGGACAGTGGAGTGTCAGGGCCAGAGAAGTAGAGGTCCGTGGTCTGCAAAGTGAATGATGGGGGGGGGGGGGGGGGGGTTAGTGATAGAACTCTGCCCTGTGGGTTTTCAGTGATGGGAATTCTGAGACGAGGATTACAGACTGAGCCCGGTTATCAGCAGACGTAGTGTATTGAAGCCTATCCATAGAGAGGGTCGGATATTTAGCAGAGGCTTCGACCCAGTGTGTGGGTTGTATTGGGTGAGATCCAGCCGTGGATAGTAGCTGGATAACTGTCTTGTGGATTTGAGATTAAAGAAGGCCTTGAGAAGGCAGTGATGTGTGCGTGTTAAGTTGTGAGGAGGATATATATATTCTATGGATTATATTGTTTCTGGATATAGAATTATGTTCTGTTTGTCCGTGTTCTTTCTACATTAAAGGATTATGTGCGCCAACTCAATTTTGTTTAATGACTGGTGGATGTGCACTGCGGGGGTGAGTTGTATTATGAGACAAGAGGCTAGCTCAACTGACACTCTGTAATGACATACAAGGAGCAGGGTAACCTAGACAACGACCATCTCACTCAGTTATTATAAAGAACATCGTGAGATATCTGGGGGATCGTCGCTTAGTAAAGATCTTCTGAGAGCTCTCCAGTCAACAAGAACAAAACACCATTTTCAGTAGACGACGCATTTCAAAAGTGTCAGAGAATTAATACAGAGTTTCACGAGAAACCAGGTAAAAATAACATTTCTCACTCGGAGAGGGGAGAGTGGACGGTGGAAGGTTGTCCACGGTATAAACACTGGGTTTTCTCCGTGCGGGAACTGGCTAGCACATAGGTCACGTGAAGGTCACTACAGGTAAATTTGATACCACTCAGGATTACTGAAGCCAGATTCAGTGGGTGCGTCAGAGAATTAACGCAGACAGGTCAAGAAGAGTTCAGCACAGGTGAAAAGTCGTGTGGACAAAAAGTTGTTTGCGACAAGAGCGGGTCAGCACAGTTGGACAGTATCGCTGTCTGTGATAAAGACAGGATTGAAAATCAAAGATATTGACAGTCGTGTGTGTGCTGAGGGCAATGCATGGTGTGGTCGCAGGTCGACAGGTCAAGACTTTTCGACGCCGTTAAAAGGGCGGGTGGGGCGCATTGGAGACAAATACTGGTGGAATTTTATTAGTGCCCGTAACATATTCACGTCTCGTGTGTAGGGACGCTGAATTTAAGGATAAAAGCAGCAGAGTCAAGGTCGGGTTGACAGAGGGTCTGCGCTGTTTACGAGGACAGTGAAGTGTTTGTGTATGACGGAAAAGTTTTCGGTCACTTTACAGACAGATGAAGTGTGTATTATTGTGATAAAGAGTACTGAGGTACTGACTGATGAGGACCTGCGGGGTCAAGGCCATGTACCAGGGAATTTGACGGAAAAATTTCCATTGAGAATAACAAGGTGTTTTGCTTCGAAACCAGGAGTTACGGTCATTGATTTTAACGTCTTTGTGTGTGTGTCATCATCGGGTCATTGGGAAACAATCCACAACAGACATTCAGGGGTCGTCATAGCAAGTATGGTCGCATTTCTTTAAAAAACAAAAAGGACTTACTAAACAGCTTTAAAGCGCGGGATCATTTACTGCCATTCTTTGGTTTAACCTTGCCAGCAACAGTGAAGCCATAACATCACTTCAAGGCGTTGGGATAATTACTATCATCTTAAACTTTTACGACAGTCGAAAATCGTAAAAAAAAAAGTGACAACGCATCAGAACAGGAATTCATTGTTGGAATTTAACGTCGTAATCTTTTCAAAACAGTAACCGACAGACATTTCCAGGCGATTTTCGGAGACTATTGAAAACAAACTGAGGACTTTTGTGAGATTCTACCATCGCAGTGGTGTCGGCTACCCTTTTTTGTTTCTGTTGCTCTCATCGTCCTAAGTATTGTGGTTGTACGTTACGTAATTATTGGTATGTGGTCCAGTGTTCGTAATAAGTAGGATATTTTTGCACTGTTTCGCGGAGTGCGTGAGACAAGTCAAAGGTAATTTTTCTAGGTGCACATTGTATGTTGTTGAGAGGCAGCTGACGAGTCAGTTTGTTTTGCGTTGTTGAGCATTGGGCCGTCTCGACATTATACACGGTGTCCAATTGTCTATCATCAGATCTATGTACATTTTTCATTTTATATTTGTTCTTTTTACTGTTTTCTCTTTACTGTTACATATGATATGTGATTTCTTCGGATATATGGTATTGTTGTAATTCTTATGTTAAAACAGCTTCTATCAAGATGGTATCTGTCAGTTTATATTATGAGCACGGTATGGTCTTACATGGGCATGTTTATGTCAGTGGTTTTTATTTCTATGTAATCATCCGTTTGCGTGTCACCGGCCTATTCGTCTAGCGTTTAATAGGTGTCACTTAGTGTGTATCATTCATTTGTGTATTTATATGTATGTTTAACAATATTTCCAGGAATTTTTCTACAGTTATTTGATATATATTCGAGGGAGTATAGGTAATACCCCCCCCCCCCACCTCACTATCTAATGCTTGTAGAGTGACTGGGTGAGTACAGAGTGATATTATTAGTACTACGGATTGACGTATACAGTGAGTGGTGGTGTACTTAGGGAAGGTACACAAAGACTAGCAGCAGAGTCTTTACATTTATAGTTGGCTGACAGACAGCAACGGGTCCACAAGTACAAGATGCCTACTGTAATGGAATATATTGAAGCAGGTGAACGGTTAAGCCTGAAGGGTAAAGAGTTACAGGAGTTTGCAGAAGCAAAATTGAAAGAAGTTCAGCACTGGGAAAGAGAGGAGAGGCATAATGAACGCGAGGCAAACGCCTACAGGAAGAGAAGTTAGCTGAAATGGAAAACAAGCGTCTACAGGAAGAGAGAGAGAGGAGAGAGAGAAAGAAAGAGAGAGAGAGAGAGAGAGAGAGAGAGAGAGAGAGAGAGAGAGAGAGAGAGAGAGAGAGAGAGAGAGAGAGAGAGAGAGAGTGAAACTAGAACTTGAAAAGTTAAAACAAATAAATGCGGTGGAAATCGAGAAAGAGAAGATTAAGCTGGAAGCAGAAATTTCATTCAGAAAATTAGAACTATCATCGAAGGGTTAAAGTGAGGAAGGCAGAAGACCTTCGCAGTCGTCACAGAGACTAAAACTGCCATACTTTATGGACCGTGACAGTCTTGAAGCTTATCTTTCCAGATTCGAGGCATCGGCGAAATCTTTAGGCATTCCAGAAGAAGAATATATATTCTATGAGACTGGGTGAGGTTCTAACGAGTAAGGCCCTAGATACCATGTTTAATTTACCGTTGGAAGAAAAAAACAATTACACTATTTTGCGTCAACGTTTGCTTACAAAGTTCCAACTAACTGAGCATGGATACAGAACAAAGTTTAGACAATTAGTCCCAGAGACAAATCAGGATTTTACAGATTTTGTCAACACAGTAAAGAACACATTTACAAAATGGATGGAGCTTGCAGAAGTGGGGAAAGATTTTAATAAATTAGTGGATTTAATGTTAAGAGATAAGGTTTTATCATCATGTAATACAAACTTAGTAGCTTTCTATGAAGAGCGTAAACCAAAGGACATAGACCCAATGTCTCATTTAGGGCAAAATTACATGACTGCACATCCGAACAGTTGTATTGGTAGACAAATGAGTGAGGAAATAGTCTGTGCAGCGTATACAAAACAGGACCAGAATCCAGTTATCAGACCAAGGGCGAAAAGTGTGGATTCAGCACAGAAGTATGAACAACAAGAGTCTCAAGATAATGGTTTCCGTGGCAACCATGTTGGCAGAGCAGGGCGTTACCCATACAAAAGGGGGAACTTTCAGAGAAGTCCAAATAGTTATGCCGGATGTTGGAATTGTGGGAGCTGGAGACATAAGGCAGCACAGTGTGATGCACAACCACAGAGTGTGCCTACGAATAACAGGAAAAAGGAGATCATCTGTTTTAAATGTGGGAAAAAGAACCATTTCAGTTATGAATGTACGATGAGAGAAACAGAGCACCCAAATGCAGCACAAGTAATTGAGATGCCGAACAATGAGAATTGTAGTGGATGCAAACCTTTGTTTGAAAAAGACGGTCAGCCGGTCTTAATATGTGGTCACACAGTTAAAGCAGGATCAGCAGTGCATGAAGGAGGAAGTCTGAAGATGCATCATGGGTTTGTTAATGATAGGTCAGCGTTAACAATTAGGCATTCCGGATGTACGTCCATCGGGGTGAGAAAGAGCTTAGTACATCCCTCGGATTATACAGGGGAAAATATTAGATCCATAACATTTAATGGGACAATAGAATTCTACCCAGTAGCCGTGACAACAGTAAAAACACCATATATCACAGGAAGAGTGGCAGCGTGTGTTTTAGACTCACCAGTGGCAGATCTGATCATAGGAAATGTGCCAGGAGTTACGGATTGTACATAAGAAGAAGTAGTTTCTTGGTACCAGAAACATAGTTTAAGTAGTAACGAGGTAGTTACCAAAAGAAAACCTAAATTAGAGAGTATAACTGAAGTAGAAGAGGCACATGAAGTAGACATAGGAACAGAGGAAACGGATAGGACAGCTGAGCAGGTGAGAATGGATCTCAAATATAGCTGTAGGGAATCCCAGAGACAAGATACTATTCTCGACAAATGTTTCCAAGGATGTAGTAAAGTGAGTCATAGACAATCAAAGAAGGGTAGATGGTGCTTCGAAAGGAAGAACAAGGTTCTCACTCGCCGGTCTTTAGATGGCGGAACTGCACGTTAGCAAGTAGTAGTACCGTTAGCACATAGAGACCGATATACTAGAACAGCTCAGGATAGGGCATGGGCAGGGCACATAGGAGTAAGGCGTAAGCAGCAGAGAGCAGGATGCTGGTATATTGGCCAGGATTTAATAAAGAGGTCAGACTAAACAGAGACTCCAGTGTAACGGTACAATATGCAGATAGCAATGGTAACGCAGTTCAAAAGAGGGTTAACGACATCACTGAACCAGGGTTAGGATTAGCAAACAGATGTTTTAAATATATAGGAAACATGAGGCATGGGTATATGAAGGGTAGACACAGCATCGACAGGAATCAGAGGTGGGTTGATGCAAGAAAAGAACCACCTGATATATGGTCGGTACACAAACTCTCCAGATAGTGATGGAAGACAGGCAATGCAGCGCCTCGACATTTATTTATGGACCATTATTAGCAAAGGTACATGGTTTGTGTGTTAATGAAGATATTAATAGACCTGCGGGTACATAAATATAATGCTTTTCTTTGTTATATGGATTATTATGCCATGTATTAGCTCATCCATTGGTACACAAGATGGAAAGTTGGTTGTAGTGATGTGTTGGTAATATAGAAGTTTACTATGATTATTTAATGTATTATTTAGGGTGGTACCTAAAGTGAGACGGAGCCATACTTAGGGCTATCCAGGCACTATGTCGGGGTCACATATTTAATAAGTTTTAGTCTCCCAACATTTGAAAACGATGTTTTCTTTTAAGAGGGGGGGGGGGGGGTAATGACATGTGCCTGGGTCATTGACATTGAGGTGAGTGACCTTTGTAGCAAGACTACGAAAAAAAACAACCAGCCATGAAAAATAATGGTGAGGGTGAGTGCAGACCCCCAGTGTGGATGGGGTGAGAGACAGTTGATTTTTGTGTGATGTCAGGAGACTGGAAGGTCAGTTGGGGCTGAGACCGACTGAGGGTCGGATGTTTTGGACAGTGGAGTGTCAGGGCCAGAGAAGTAGAGGTCCGTGGTCTGCAAAGTGAATGATAGGGGAGTTAGTGATAGAACTCTGCCCTGTGGGTTTTCGGTGATGGGAATTCTGAGACGAGGATTAAAGACTGAGCCCGGTTATCAGCAGACGTAGTGTATTGAAGCCTATCCCTAGAGAGGGTCGGATATTTAGCAGAGGCTTCGACCCAGTGTGTGGGTTGTATTGGGTGAGATCCAGCCGTGGATAGTAGCTGGATAACTGTCTTGTGGATTTGAGATTAAAGAAGGCCTTGAGAAGGCAGTGACGTGTGCGTGTTAAGTTGTGAGGAGGATATATATATTCTATGGATTATATTGTTTCTGGATATAGAATTATGTTCCGTTTGTCCGTGTTCTTTCTACATTAAAGGATTATGTGCGCCAACTCAATCTTGTTTAATGACCGGTGGATGTGCACTGCGGGGGTGAGTTGTATTATGAGACAAGAGGCTAGATCAACTGACACTCTGTAATGACATACAAGGAGCAGGGTAACCTAGACAACGACCATCTCACTCAGTTATTATAAAGAACAACGTGAGAGTTTCAAGTACCTAGGAAGTATAATATCAAATAGCAAATCAGAAGACGAGATCGAAAATAGATGCAATAAGGGAAACCAACTCATTGGACAAATGGCACCAATACTAAATAACAAACATGTATCAATAACTACTAAGAAAGCACTTTACAACACAATCTTCCTATCAACTTTGTTACCAATGCCAAACCTGGACAGTGACAGAAAAAGAGAAAAGAAAAATCACAACAACAGAAATGAGATTCATGAGAAGAATACTCAATGTGTCAAGAAGAGATAAGATCAGAAATGAAGAAATCAGGAGTAAAGTGGGGGTTGTAGCTGCACTAGATTTTATTAAAAGGCAGCAAGTGAGAAGAATACTCAATGTATCAAGAAGAGATAAGATCAGAAATGAAGAAATCAGGACTAAAGTGGGGGTTGTAGCTGCACTAGATTTTATTAGAAGGCAGCAAGTCAAATGGTTTGGCCATGCAAGTAGGTTACCGACTAACAGCATAACACAATAAACAATGATGTTCAGACCAGATAGAAACAGAGGAAGAGGCCGACCACGTAAACGATGGACGCAGAGTCCATGGGAATATCGATACATGAAGCCCAAAAGCGGGCACTCTCTGGCTGTTTATACTTCACCTCGACACCGCAACGTACAAGAGGAACATGAAAAGATGAGATGAGAATGCTGACATGGGGATGTGAAGTAATATTTTTTTTTGGCCGCTCGCTCGCTTCGAACTCAAGTGAATTTTGTGTGCTTTCCTTGTTACTAATGTACCTTACCATCAGGCTTCAGGGGCACTTGTAATTTGCATCCCCAAGTCAAGGATGATGAAATAATATGACTCACACGTTTTCAGTGTGCCATTTTAGTGCTTTTCGCACTAAATTTAGTGCTTTTTCAAGTCATTTAGTACGAAAATTTTGCTTTTAGCGCGGCCGCGTAAATTTAGTGCTTCACAAACTGTTTTGAGTGCTTTTTTGTGTGCTTTTTTGGGGTGGGTAAAAATTACTTTAAGAATCCTTTTGGGAACACTAAAAAGACGAATTTGAATTGAAGCAAGGGAGTAAAACAGTCTTAGTACGTTACCGCGCAATATTCAACTAATTTAATTCCCTTTAATACGATTTAGCTGAAAGCGTACTCCATCAAACGCCAATACATTAGCTTGCAATCGAGTTCATAATTTTGTGGTGTCTACATTATCCTTTAATTTAAGTTTATTTGTGTTTCACCATGAGCAAGACATATTGTCAACATTTCAGAGAACAGTGGCTCAGTGACACAAGATTTCAAAAATGATTGTTAAAAGTAGAATGGGATAATACTAAGTGTTTTTTTCAAATATTGCAAATGTTCAATTGCAGCCAGGATAAATGATATTGAGAGGCACAAGAATACAACGAAACATCAGAAAGCCGAACAACCATTCAGTACACAAAGGCAAACAACAATTGCATTTGACAAACTGAAAGATGATGTCAAAGAAACAGAAGGATGCATGTCTTTGTTCATAGATGCCATTGTTCGCTTCGCGTTGTTGACCATTTAAGTGAACTCTGCAAGGTACATTTTGGTGACAGCAAAGGTTGCAAGAACTTTAAGCTTAGGAGAACTAAGTGCAGAGCAGTTATTTCAAATGTACTTGCACCATATTTCACAACAGACTTGGCAGCTGATATTGGCAAAAGTAAATACAGCTTATTGATTGATGAGAGCAATGACATTTCTGAAACTAAGCTACTTGGAGTAGCTATTAGGTACTATTCAGAGACAAGAAAGCAGTTTGCGGTTACTTACTTAGATTTAGTTGAACTGAGTGACTGCAACGCACAGGCAATATGCAATGCGTTAAAAGATTGTTTAAACAAGAATGGACTCGAGTTGCAAAGACTAGTTGCACTCGGCACTGACAATGCGTCTGTCATGAGAGGTGTAAACACTGGAGTATATACAAAATTAAAATCCGAAGTTCCTCATCTGGTACTAGTTAGGGGTGTATGTCATTCCATTCAGCTGGTAGTGTCACAGGCTGCAGCTGCTTGTCTGCCCAGGAACATAGAGTTCATGATTAGAGAAACATATAACTGGTTTTCTCATTCAAGTCTTCGTCAAGCAAAGTACAGGGAGCTTTTTGCTTCAATAAATGATGGACAACATCCGCTGAAGATTGTTCAATTAAGCCAGACACGATGGATGTCCATTCAATCTGCCATTGTCAGAATATTGCAGCAGTGGGTCGAGCTCAGAACTCATTTTGATGTAGCAAGACTCAACGAGCGCTGTTATACAGCAGAACTTCTACATTCTATGTTTGTTGTTGTTGTTGTTGCGTATCCCTTACGGGACGTTGCAGTCAACACCAACATTTTCAGCTGCTGTTGATGTACTAGGCAAGTGTTACGTTCAGTAGTTTGCCATTGCTTTCTGAACGACCGGCCCCTATACCTTTTTCGAAAAAACCAGCACCGCCGTGTTTCGAACCCGGGTATACGGGCTCACAAACCGCGTTCGCAAGCCCTTAGCCACAGAGACCTTGCGACATGAACAACTATGTGTATCTCATATTTCTCAAGCATATTCTCGGAGAAGTTCAAAGTGTGAATAAGAAATTCGAATTAGATATACAGGATCCAACAAAACTACTCAGCGATCTTGTCCAGCTCATTGATTCTATCAGTTCAAAGATTGCTATTCCTGGGAAAAAAATAACAGAAAGTGATACTATTCAAGATTATTTAGATCCTAATCCCAATCTAGGTTATGAGTTTGAGAAAGAAATAGCAGACTACATATTTCCCGATGAGAAAGAAATTCGTGGAAGGTGCATCCAGTTTTTAATAGAGCTATTGACACAGCTGCGTTTACTTACACCCGATAACGTTCGGGTGTTGCAGTCCATGTCATGTCTTAGTGGAAGTGAATGTCTACAGCCAATGAAGCCCTGTATATTGGATCTTGCTAAAATGTTTGTAGAAGATGTACCTACTCTCACCCGCATCGATTTCCAGTGGAGAAAACTTCATCATATGCAGTGGACACAGACCTCTGACACACTTGGACTGTGGGCAGAAATAGCCTCATACAGGGATGCCACCGGTGAAAATCCTTTCCAAGATCTTACAGATTTAGCTTTAACTGTGCTCATTTTACCTCATTCTAATGCGGACGTGGAGCGTATTTTCAGTCAGATGGGAGTTATAAAATCAAAATTGCGGAACAGACTGGGCATCAAAAGTTTGACAACTATTTTGACTATTAGATATGGAATGAAAAGATATGGCAAATGCTGTCATGGTTATAAACTACCTAAGGATATTCTGCGAAAAATTGCATCACAGGAGGCATATACATGTTTCTTTCAATCATCCTCCTCATCCTCATCATCGCAGGAGCAAACACAGCAGGAAATAGCTACAGAAACTGAAGAGGAGTTGTTTGACTGGGATTTGACAGATCTGGAATAAACGTCATTCTAATATTCAGTGATAATAATAAATTATAATGTGCTACTTTACGACATTTTGAATGAATACCGCCAGTTCTTGTTTTAGTGATTTCCCCAAAAATAGTATTGCAATTTGGTGATTTTTTTTTAATCTCGAAAGTAGTTCTGATTGGAATTTGGCGGATCTGGAATAAACTTCATTGTAATATGAAGTGATAATAATAAATTATACTGTGCTACCTTGTTACATTTGTAATAAAACAGTTGGTGCTTTTTTGTTTGGCGCTTCCTAAAAATTTTTTGTGCTTTCTTGGGTCGATTTTAGTGCTTTTTCATCAAAGGGAGATGGCAACACTGCACGTACTAGCTCACTTAATTATGAGGTGAGGAGACCAAATGTCTTCTTGACCCAGTACTCATTTTACGAGGCTAAATTGACTCCATAGCTGTGCAAGGATAGAAAGACATCCCAGTTTGAACCCAGATAATTGTACTTATGCTAACACTGCATGGGTCTACTTTAGAGTACAGATTTACATGTTCAGTTTTATTGTTGAACAGGTACGCACACAGAGAATGGAAATTAATGGGAAATTGTTCAATGGAACTGTGTTAACAGCTTTTGCTGCTCAAGAGAGAAACTATGCCAGGTCTCAAGTGCAGCTGTCTCCAACAAACACAAGTATGTGATCAGTAGCAAGTTAAGACTGGACATTTTGTATAAATGACCATACTTGCATACCATACAATATTGCTAGTTCATGTAGCTTACATCTACGTTTGTTGCTCTCAACACATGTCCATCCTAGGCTATTAATCTTTTCCCAACTGTGTTCCTGTTGTTAAAAACTTTCTTGTTACATCTTTTCTAATTCTTTTCCAGGTCCAGTTTGAATTCGTCTGTATTCTCATTCCTTATGAGTTCCATGCGGAAGATAAATTTCTTAGTGCTTTGTTTGCCTGCTCTTCCATTAAAAACCATCCTTATTTCATCTTTGTATTTTCCCCCTTTAACATCCACTGCTGATCGTCTTCCTCGGTAATGCATTGTTTATTATCAGACGTGACCTTTTAACCAAAGATTCTGAAGACATATTTTGAGACATATCTACAGTCTAGATGTTGTATTATGAAATTCCAAGTCTCTGAATCAAACTGCAGTGTTACATTAGTGGTGAACATAGTCCCAAGTTATACACTGTTACATGGGAGCAGAGTTTGGCCTTCAAATATTCTAAGTCACAATATAATGAGGTGAGGTGGCCAGTTACATTTCTTTCCAACTTTTCTTGCCAGACAACTTCAAGAAAACTATTCAGTATCCATTTTATGAGTGGATTGACCCCAGGACTGTACCGATGAAACAAATACATCCTGTCCTTGCTGGGGATCAACCCTTGACCACTGTTTGTAAGCAAGCACACATACCATCATACTAATGTGGCATTAAACTGTATGTGAGAATCACACATGCAGAGCTCAGGGCGAGAACTTGACAGATTCCAGTGAACCAAGAGCTAAGGGCGAGAACGTAACAGATTTCACGACCCAAGAGCTAAGGGAGAGAACTTGACGGATTCCAGTCAACCAAAGGCTAAGGGAGAGAACTTGGCAGATTCCAGTGCACCAAGGGCTAAGGGAGAGAACTTGACATATTCCAGTGAACCAAGGGCTATGGGAGAGAACTTGACATATTCCAGTGAACCAAGGGCTAAGGGAGAGAACTTGACATATTCCAGTGAACCAAGGGCTAAGGGAGAGAACTTGACAGATTCCAGTGCACCAAGAGCTGAGGAAAAGGCACTGGCACCGGATAGGACACACACTGAGAAAACCTGAGAATAGCACAACTAGAAGTCTTTTCACTGGAACCAACACGTATGCGTGATTTAATGATCCTTCCCCCTCTGTTATTAATTCTCTTTGCCAGACTTCCCTCATGCAGACTGTTTCTAGGACCTCCATTTCAAAGTGGAGTATGATCTTGATCGGCTCTAGTCTGCGCATTCTGACACAAGCAGTCAAGCTGTGGTTTGCTGACTGCTAGCATCTGCCATTTTTGCTGTTAGACAACTTACAGAACAATCAACTCAATTCAATGAAACACTATATTTGGCCTTTGTCGACCAAGAAAAGGCATTTGATAGAGTAGATAGAAACAAGCTGTGGGAAATCCTTAAACAATATGGAGTGAGTACACATCTAACAAATCTATGTAGAAGCTTATACAACAACAGTGAATGCATAGTGAGAGCAACTTGAGGACACTCAGATTCCTTCACCATAAGATCCGGAGTACGACAAGGTTGTGTCCTGTCGCATCTCTTGTTCACAACATAGATAGACAACAAATGTAAAGAAACTAGCCAAATAGAAACCGCCAGAACACCACATGATGAGAACACGGAAGAAGAACCATCTGCAAATTACACCATTAGAGGACTTCTGTGTGCGAATGACCAAGCACTAATAGCAACATCAGAAGCTGAATTATAAGACCACATTAATAGTCTAAACGAAATGTGTAGGAAACGTAACATCAATATTAGCACAAGTAAGACAGGGGTAATGACTATAACTAAAGAAGAAAAAACAACAACAATTCACCTAAATGAACATCCCTTGAAACGAGTTTCAAGTACCTAGGAAGTATAACATCATCAAAAGGCAAATCAGAAGACGAGACCGAAAATAGATGCAATAAAGCAAACCAACTCATTGGACAGATGACACCGATACTAAAGAAAAAACATGTATCAATAACTATTAAGAAAGCACTTTACAACACAATCTTCCTACCAACTCTATGTTACCAATGCCAAACCTGGACAATGACAGAAAAAGAGAAAAGAAAAATCACAACACTAAAAATGAGATTCCTTAGAATAATACTCTATGTATACAGAAGAGATACGATCAGAAATGAAGAAATCAGGTCTAAAGTTAGGGTTATAGCTGCACTAGATTTTATTAGAAGGTAGCAAGTCAAATGGTTTGACCATGCAAGTAAGTTACCAACTAACAGTATAACACAACAAGCAATGATGTACAGACCAGAGGGAAGCAGAGGAAGAGGCCGACCACGTAAACGATGGATGCAGGGAATAACAGAATCCATGGGAATATCGATATATGAAGCCCATAAGCGGGCACTCTTCCGCTGTTTATACTTCACCTCGACACCGCAAGATGAGAAGCATCTGGTTTAACAGCCTTTGGGTTCCAATTTGTGATCTATATTCTCAGCGTGACATACACTAACAGTAGAATTGGTCAAGCAAAAGCTACATTTCAGAAAATGAAAAGTATCTTATATAATTAGTCACTATCACTGAATGTCAAAAATGTTATAGAGAACCTGTTGTGTTGTATGGCAGTTAAACATGGAATGAACAAATTAAGAAGAGACTGGAGCCAACAGAGACGGATTTTGTGAATACCATGGACTGCTAGAGTAACTAACAATGTGCCAGGAGCAAGGCTAATGAATTCCCCCCCCCCCCCCCCCCCGCGTTTCCATCCTGTTTCAGGATATTGCGGTCAACACCAGCATCTTTCAGCTGTATGTTGATTCCTAGGCTAGATTACGCTCATCAGCACGCCACGACTTTCTGAGCGACCGGCTGCATACTCTCATAAGTCACTAGCGTGACTCGAACCACTTCTAATTCTCGTCCGCTCACGTTGACTACGAGAGTATTCGGGATTAACGGAGAAAGCTGCTAACCCCTCGGCCAGGCAGCCGGCAAGGCTAATGAATGTAGAACATTATTTACAAATATAAGAGGAGACAAGCTGTGTTCTTTGGTCATATCATGAGATAGGGAGAGACAGACAATAAAAAACATTTTGATACCTGGAGAGATCAGTGATAAGTTGAACTGAGTTGAGTCCACAACCAAGATCATAGCACTCAGGACATTCCCAAACACACTCCGTCCTTATCTTCAACAGCCAGTGAAAAGTCCCAATACTAATGGCAGTTGTCATCTAATTATGTGTCCTTCTGGCCTTTCCTCGGTATCTTCTTCTTCTTCGTTCATCCGTAGTTTTTTTTCGGATGTGATTGCGTTGTGCCTGTTTACAGCAAAGCTGCGTTCTTGCGCCGTTAGGCCGACACATCCGACTTCTGCGGCTTCCTCGGTATAATGAGTGTTGTCCAGGTCCTCTGGTCACTCCCTGCTGCAGTAAAAGAGGCAGGGAAAGGCAGAGATAATTTCTGCTGGATGAGCTAGGATGGGGGAATATCGTCATAGAATTGATGCAGAACACGAAGGAGGAAAATCTGTTGAGGTTCGTGAATGCCTAAGTTGGCGGGAAGATGTATGTCTCGTGATTATAGTTATCAGATAATAACTTGAAATGTGTGTACTCGTTTTGTGTGTGAAGAAACTGTTTTTAAACTTGTCTTCTCTTTATTCACAGCCATGGTGATTTTAATTGATGGAATGGATTTTACCAACGAATTCTACGAGAATCCAGGTTTCACTCGGTCAACAGACTACATAAATGTTGTAAGAAGAGACGAAGGTGGCAAGATCACAGTTGCAGTAACATTCCCATGTGGTTAGTGATATTTTTTTTTTTTTGCTGTGAGGTTGTTATTTTATGTTTGAATGGAGTTCTTTCAAAGTCAAACCAAACAACTCCATCATTATTATCTGTAGCTGGTGACTGTTTTGTACCGTGAAGATACCCAGCCGGTCATCACTGGTGAGTTTCTTCTCAGTTGATTTTGGTTTTCTTGACCACTCCAGTTCCAGGTAGTTGTTGCTTTAACTCATCGTGGCCATAGTTTTATTATTTTAAAATATCTGCTTAGAATATAACAGTTAGTTAGTCAGCAGATTATCCTCACTGCACATTCAATCATTCAGTCCATAAGTGCTTGGTTCGTCACTTATCACAGCCCTTTATTACACTGTCATATTGTAATTTGTGTGTCCGATCTCTTAAGGTGTACATCTTCTTATCCCCGTTGTCCTTTGCAATGTACGTGCACTCTTGAGAAGAATTTCATCCTGTTAGACTTGTCATTAGATAGACTATCAAAAGAAATATGGCGACATTTCAGCATGTAGCAGTTGAGGACATTAGTTCTGTGTTAGATGACTATTCTTCTTCGTACCCCCCCCCCCCCCCCCCGCATACTGCTCTTGTTTGGCGTTCCCCTGTTTGATGTTCTTGCAGGTTGCAGATCGATACTTGATCGATTAAACCTTTCGGAGGTTAAAACAAAAGTCGCTTAAAAGTCGACTTCATTGCATCGGGTTTTGTTCTATATAGCTCTGTCTCTTTCCGCAGCGCGGAAAGCGTAGCATAAAGCACGAACTCCGTAGTTCTAGCGACGACCCACGGGAGTCTCCGAAAAATTTCACTCGTGAACCCAAGAACGCGTCCCCGAATCGAACCCACAATCTTCGGAGCCCGAGTCAAATGGCTTGACAACTTCGCCACGGAGACAGGTTAACAGTTATACGTTGAAAGAGATCAATTAAATTCCTTATTTGATCAATTTCACTTCTCGGAGGTTAACAAATATTGTCAGGAACTCAAAACTCTGTATAAATAGAAGACTGTTCACGACTGCAGAACAGGACAGACAGCATGGTATCACCGAGTGCAAGTCAACCGCCAAACAGGCGAAACCCGTGGTCATCGTACCACACTACACCGCACGGGTCTCACGAACTGTGAGAAGCAAGGGACTGACCACACGTACCCGTGTTGGGCAGACGGGTTAAGGACTTCGAGACGGACGGGCGGATAGGGCTGTGATAGTGTTTCATGATCGTTGTGAGATGACTGTAATGATTGATGGCCTGACTGATTGTAGATTGAGATGTGCTTGAGCTGAGACAGTGAGAGAGCTATTTTGTGCTATTCTATTATATGATGTATGATGCATGTATATTCCGCTGTGATGATGTATATGAGTTGCGATTTGTTACGAGCTCAACTTCCATGTAATTTACCCATGTAAATAGTTGACGTAAATAAAAGGGTTTACTTCACATTGCCGTGCATGAAAGTGTAGTAATTGAATGAGTGTAATTGTTTCGACCCTGTTTTGGAAAGCGAGCCAGAAATAAAGTAAATAAGACCTTGACAGATATATACCGAAAGATACACCGAAAGAGATCAATTAAATTCGTTACTTGATCGATTTAACCTCTTGAAAGTTAACTGGTATACACTGAAAGAAACCAATTAAAGCCAGCATCCCACATGAATATATTCTTACATCAGTGTGTTTTATTTACTATGTAAAAATTAATACATCGGATATCTTTATTTTAAATACAACTTTAGCTGAAAGCATATTTGTAAAGACTGAATGCAAGAAAATGTGTGCATCTGTTTGTGCTCTTTCTTTAGGTGTGTCCTTCAAAGTGCGTGTGGGTAGGATCAGTTTGGAGATTGATCTAGAGGTAGACACTTCACTCCAAGGCCTAACAACAGGTCTGCTCGGCAACTTTAATGGAGATCGCTATGATGATTACCGATCACCTAACGGCACCATACTTCCTCGTACCGTCTCAGAGAAACAGATCTATTACGAGTTTGCTAAATACTGTGAGTTCCTTTTCTTTTTTACGGAAGTTGAATACAGTAAATATTTTAAAATAAAAACAGAAGGCTTTGAAATCACGAACACAGATCAATAGGGGGAGACTGGGGAGAAATGGACATAGGGGAGAAATGGACCACCCCCTCTCTGGCCCCTGGCTGTGATGCAATGAAAGTGAAACCATAATAAGTTTGTTTACCACATCAAACATAGTCCGAATTTTTCATTTGCCATCGACTTCCCGCACAGGTCGTTCCCACGCAAAGTTTGAAAAATTTTCTGCACTAAAGTTTCTTTTTCCAGTTCCAGACACCATCGTAAAGCAGACGCATAGTCAGGAATCAGGACAAGGTAATTACGTTAATATCTTTATTTACTTGTTATTTAAGAGTTCATATAAAAAATATAGCATATAATATTAGATTTAAGAGACTTTATGGCTGAATAGTTTAATACATTGATGGGGGAGAAATGGACCGGTTCATTTCTCCCCATGGTTCATTTCTCCCCATAGAAGAAATTGACAAGACAGTCTGTTGTTATTAAAAGTGTTGAAGATTGCATTCGAATATCAGCATTATTGATTCTTTTTAATACTGGGGTCTAAATCTAGACCAATAAAACTGTTAACAAATTTGATTTCAGTGATTTATTAAAGATGCACGCCATTCGTGCTATGATCAGTATTTCTTTGCAAATGATAGGCCTACCATTCTAAATGTTATATAATTCTGTCACTCTTTTGTTTCAGATGCCAAGATTGTACATCAGAAACACCAACAAGGGTCTCGTTACGGAGGAACGTATGAGAGAAGCTGTTAATGCTGTGAAAAATGGAATGAAAGTGAGGAAAGCTGCAAGGGAGTACGGCATTGCTCGCTCTACCCTCAATAACAATCTTACAAAAGACAGAGAAGGAAATGGTCTGCCTACTAGACTCGTACCAAATTATAGGCATAGCCTTGTTTTCACAGCTAAGCAAGAAGCTGATTTTGCTAGTTACTTGAAAGATTGTGCAAGAATGTTCCATGGACTCACAACTAAAAACGTTCGTATTTTGGCGTACGAGATGGCGAAAGTCAATAACATTGCACATCCTTTAACCTGGGATGAGCAAATGATGGCAGGGAATGACTGGCTTTGTGGATTTTTGCGACGGAATCCCGAGCTGACCATAAGGCAACCCGAGGCAACATCTCTGGCTGGAGCTACAGCTTTCAACAAACATAATATTTGCACCTTCTTCAACATTGTGAAGGAAACCATTACAAAACTAAATGTGAGTGGAGCTCAAATCTACAATTTGGATGAGTCAGGTCTGACCACTGTACAGAAAGTGCCAAAAGTAATTGCCCCACCAGGAGTGAAGCAAATAGGCCAGGTGACATCCAGAGAAAGAGGAGAACTGGTCACAATCTGTTGCATTGTGTCAGCTGCGGGTCACATTATCCCTCCAGTTTTTGTGTTTCCCAGAAAAATTTTTAAGAATTTTATGCTTGCTGGAGCACCTGAAGGTTCCCTTGGCCTTGTGAATGAATCAGGTTGGATGACCTGTGATAATTTCGTCAAAGTTATAAATCACTTCATTAAGCATTCAAGACCTTCCGAAGACTTCCCTTTGATTTTGATCTTGGACAATCACGATTCCCACATTTCATTTGAATCACTTGAACTGTGTAAGAAAAACAACATTCATGTGATTCCGTTGCCACCACACACCTCATCTAACACTCAGCCCTTGGACCGTTCAGTTTTTGGACCCATGAAGTCGGTCTACAACAATGCGTGTGATTCATGGATGATGAAAAATGTTGGGACACCACTGACAATCTATCAAGTTGCAAATCTAGGAGGCCACGCTTTTCTTAAAGCGGCAACTCCCATTAACATTCAATCAGGCTTTGCAGTGTCAGGTATTTGGCCCTTTAACGAAGATGTTTTTACAGAAGATGATTTTATGCCTTCAGAAATAACGAACAGGCCCATCAGCAAGGACAGTGAAAATGCCACTTTAGAAAGCAATGAACAGACAGGATCAGCATCTCCACATTGTGGTACCAGCACAGATCAAACTGCACAAGAATTTCATGAAAATCAGAAAGAGTGTAATGTTGAGAACCTTGTAGATGACTTGCAGGAAATATCAGGGAGTCTTCAACATAAAGCTACTTCTTCCTTTACTTCGCCTCATGTTTTCAGAGGACTACCAAAAGCTGGTCCGTGAAAAGATTCAAATAATATGAGGAAAAGAGGAAAAACTATGCTGGCTACTTCTACGCCAGAAATGGATCGAATTAGGGAAAGAGCGGTGATGAAAGAAAAGGCAGCAAAAGTTCCACCCAAAAAGGCAAAGAGACAGCTGCTGAAAGAACTTGATGTTGATTCAGATCCAGAAACTGACATTTCGTTTTGTGATGACACAGATTCTGATGTTTCATTTGGTGAAAATGAGGAGTGTACGGTTAGCTTGACTGGTGTGCGTGAGGTTTTTGAAGGCCAGTGTGTGCTATGTGAATATGGAACAAAGAAGACTTGTGTTTACTATGTAGGAATTGTAAGGGGAGACATTGATGATGATGGTGATGTTGAGGTAGAGTTCTTGCGCAAGAGTGAGAAGGTTGCTGGTAAATTTGTTAAGCCTAAGGTAGAAGATGTCGCCAGTGTCTCAATTACATGTATTAAAGCACAGCTTACTAGATCTACAATCACTGGAACCACTTCTAGGACCAAAGATGGCTATGTCTTCAAAGAAAGTCTTGCAGGCATAAATGTTCGATAAAACTTTATATTAGATTAATATATCATATTAAACTTTTTTACTGTCGCTTAAAATAATAAAAAAAAAACTGCAAATATCCTTTTAATGATTATTTATTTCTTATAGCAATATGGATGAGTTGTTGCTGCTTCTTTTTAAAAAAGGTCCATTTCTCCCCACTATGGTCCATTGCTCCCCACGTGCTGGTCCATTTCACCCCAATGGTGGTCAATTTCTCCCCATGTTCATATACATTTTTGAAATGCATTTTGTAAAGAAACATATAGAAATAGATTGCTAAATGTTTTCCCCTTTTAAAATAAATGAATGTACAACATTTTAGTCATGGTTTTGTTATGTTTCGATAAAATCTGTTCTGGTGATGAGCAAAAATTGAAAACTACAAAATTGCTGGTCCATTTCTCCCCAGTCTCCCCTATGGGCGGAAGTGTTTGTGTTGGAAGCATGAAAATATAAACCATCATAAATGTAAATACAGCAGTAAAAAATAGAAAACACAGTTTTACGTTAAAGTAAGTACAAGTGCCTTTGACAAGCCTGAAGGGCTATTTGGCACACAGTGGTAGATTCATATGTGTATAGACCAGCATGCACTGGGTGGTTGATGTGGTTATTATCACACCGACCCACCCATACTTCCTAAGACATTTCTGGGTGTTTATTCTAGGCCGGGTCAAAGTGGGAGTCCAGGTCAGTTAAACAATTCTAAATCCACCCCGATGTGGATCAAACTCATGACCACCGAGCCGACAGGCTAATGTCTAACCACAAGACTACCGCTGCTCCAGCTACACCTATTTTCTGAGGGGGGGGGGGGGGAGGGGGGGGGGGTTAATAATATAATTATAAAACATAAAAACAAGAGCGTGAAACTCAGTTGTTGCTGTGAAAACATAATATGGTGATGTGTGAAACTGAGTTGATGATACGAAACCATAATGTTGTTAAAGGTGTGAACAGACGAGTCTATGGTGTGAAAACATAACATGGTGAAGTGTGAAACTGAGTTGATGATGTGAAAACATAACATGGTGAAGTATAAAACTGAGTTGATGATGTGAAAACATTATGATGTGAAAGGTGTGAACAGACGAGTCTATGGTGTGAAAACATAACATGGTGAAGTGTGAAACTGAGTTGATGATACAAAACCATAATGTTGTTAAAGGTGTGAACAGACGAGTCTATGGTGTGAAAACATAACATGGTGAAGTGTGAAACTGAGTTGATGATACAAAACCATAATGTTGTTAAAGGTGTGAACAGACGAGTCTATGGTGTGAAAACATAACATGGTGAAGTGTGAAACTGAGTTGATGATGTGAAACCATAATGTTGTGAAAGGTGAGAACAGACGAGTCTATGGTGTGAAAACATAACATGGTGAAGTGTGAAACTGAGTTGATGATACGAAACCATAATGTTGTGAAAGGTGTGAACAGACGAGTCTATGGTGTGAAAACATAACATGGTGATGTGTGAAACTGAGTTGATGATACGAAACCATAATGTTGTTAAAGGTGTGAACAGACGAGTCTATGATGTGAAAACATAACATGGTGATGTGTGAAACTGAGTTGATGATACAAAACCATAATGTTGTTAAAGGTGTAAACAGACGAGTCTATGATGTGAAAACATAACATGGTGATGTGTGAAACTGAGTTGATGATACAAAACCATAATGTTGTTAAAGGTGTGAACAGACGAGTCTATGATGTGAAAACATAACATGGTGATGTGTGAAACTGAGTTGATGATACGAAACCATAATGTTGTTAAAGGTGTGAACAGACGAGTCTATGATGTGAAAACATAACATGGTGATGTGTGAAACTGAGTTGATGATACGAAACCATAATGTTGTTAAAGGTGTGAACAGACGAGTCTATGATGTGAAAACATAACATGGTGATGTGTGACACTGAGTTGATGATACGAAACCATAATGTTGTTAAAGGTGTAAACAGACGAGTCTATGATGTGAAAACATAACATGGTGATGTGTGAAACTGAGTTGATGATACAAAACCATAATGTTGTTAAAGGTGTGAACAGACGAGTCTATGATGTGAAAACATAACATGGTGATGTGTGAAACTGAGTTGATGATACGAAACCATAATGTTGTTAAAGGTGTGAACAGACGAGTCTATGATGTGAAAACATAACATGGTGATGTGTGAAACTGAGTTGATGATACGAAACCATAATGTTGTTAAAGGTGTGAACAGACGAGTCTATGATGTGAAAACATAACATGGTGATGTGTGACACTGAGTTGATGATACGAAACCATAATGTTGTTAAAGGTGTGAACAGACGAGTCTATGGTGTGAAAACATAACATGGTGAAGTGTGAAACTGAGTTGATGATACGAAACCATAATGTTGTTAAAGGTGTGAACAGACGAGTCTATGGTGTGAAAACATAACATGGTGATGTGTGAAACTGAGTTGATGATACAAAACCATAATGTTGTTAAAGGTGTGAACAGACGAGTCTATGGTGTGAAAACATAACATGGTGATGTGTGAAACTGAGTTGATGATACGAAACCATAATGTTGTTAAAGGTGAGAACAGACGAGTCTATGGTGTGAAAACATAACATGGTGAAGTGTGAAACTGAGTTGATGATACGAAACCATAATGTTGTTAAAGGTGTGAACAGACGAGTCTATGATGTGAAAACATAACATGGTGATGTGTGAAACTGAGTTGATGATACGAAACCATAATGTTGTTAAAGGTGTGAACAGACGAGTCTATGATGTGAAAACATAACATGGTGATGTGTGAAACTGAGTTGATGATACGAAACCATAATGTTGTTAAAAGTGTGAACAGACGAGTCTATGGTGTGAAAACATAACATGGTGAAGTGTGAAACTGAGTTGATGATACGAAACCATAATGTTGTTAAAGGTGTGAACAGACGAGTCTATGGTGTGAAAACATAACATGGTGAAGTGTGAAACTGAGTTAATGATACGAAACCATAATGTTGTTAAAGGTGTGAACAGACGAGTCTATGATGTGAAAACATAACATGGTGAAGTGTGAAACTGAGTTGATGATACGGAACCATAATGTTGTTAAAGGTGTGAACAGTCGAGTCTATGGTGTGAAAACATAACATGGTGAAGTGTGAAACTGAGTTGATGATACGAAACCATAATGTTGGTAAAGGTGTGAACAGACGAGTCTATGGTGTGAAAACATAACATGGTGAAGTGTGAAACTGAGTTGATGATACGAAACCATAATGTTGTTAAAGGTGTGAACAGACGAGTCTATGGTGTGAAAACATAACATGGTGAAGTGTGAAACTGAGTTGATGATACGAAACCATAATGTTGTTAAAGGTGTGAACAGACGAGTCTATGGTGTGAAAACATAACATGGTGAAGTGTGAAACTGAGTTGATGATACGAAACCATAATGTTGTTAAAAGTGTGAACAGACGAGTCTATGGTGTGAAAACATAACATGATGAAGTGTGAAACTGAGTTGATGATACAAAACCATAATGTTGTTAAAGGTGTGAACAGACGAGTCTATGGTGTGAAATCATAACATGGTGAAGTGTGAAACTGAGTTGATGATACAAAACCATAATGTTGTTAAAGGTGTGAACAGACGAGTCTATGGTGTGAAATCATAACATGGTGAAGTGTGAAACTGAGTTGATGATACGAAACCATAATGTTGTTAAAGGTGTGAACAGCTGAGTCTATGGTGTGAAATCATAACATGGTGAAGTGTGAAACTGAGTTGATGATACAAAACCATAATGTTGTTAAAGGTGTGAACAGCTGAGTTTATGGTGTGAAAACATAACATGGTGAAGTGTGAAACTGAGTTGATGATACAAACCCATAATGTTGTTAAAGGTGTGAACAGACGAGTCTATGGTGTGAAAACATAACATGGTGATGTGTGAAACTGAGTTGATGATACGAAACCATAATGTTGTGAAAGGTGAGAACAGACGAGTCTATGGTGTGAAAACAACATGGTGAAGTGTGAAACTGAGTTGATGATACGAAACCATAATGTTGTGTGAAGGTGTGAACAGACGAGTCTATGGTGTGAAAACATAACATGGTGATGTGTGAAACTGAGTTGATGATACGAAACCATAATGTTGTTAAAGGTGTGAACAGACGAGTCTATGATGTGAAAACATAACATGGTGATGTGTGAAACTGAGTTGATGATACAAAACCATAATGTTGTTAAAGGTGTAAACAGACGAGTCTATGATGTGAAAACATAACATGGTGAAGTGTGAAACTGAGTTGATGATACGAAACCATAATGTTGTTAAAAGTGTGAACAGACGAGTCTATGGTGTGAAAACATAACATGATGAAGTGTGAAACTGAGTTGATGATACAAAACCATAATGTTGTTAAAGGTGTGAACAGACGAGTCTATGGTGTGAAATCATAACATGGTGAAGTGTGAAACTGAGTTGATGATACAAAACCATAATGTTGTTAAAGGTGTGAACAGACGAGACTATGGTGTGAAATCATAACATGGTGAAGTGTGAAACTGAGTTGATGATACGAAACCATAATGTTGTTAAAGGTGTGAACAGCTGAGTTTATGGTGTGAAATCATAACATGGTGAAGTGTGAAACTGAGTTGATGATACAAAACCATAATGTTGTTAAAGGTGTGAACAGCTGAGTTTATGGTGTGAAAACATAACATGGTGAAGTGTGAAACTGAGTTGATGATACAAAACCTGAATGTTGTTAAAGGTGTGAACAGACGAGTCTATGGTGTGAAAACATAACATGGTGATGTGTGAAACTGAGTTGATGATACGAAACCATAATGTTGTGAAAGGTGAGAACAGACGAGTCTATGGTGTGAAAACATAACATGGTGATGTGTGAAACTGAGTTGATGATACAAAACCATAATGTTGTTAAAGGTGTGAACAGACGAGTCTATGGTGTGAAAACATAACATGGTGATGTGTGAAACTGAGTTGATGATACGAAACCATAATGTTGTGAAAGGTGAGAACAGACGAGTCTATGGTGTGAAAACATAACATGGTGAAGTGTGAAACTGAGTTGATGATACGAAACCATAATGTTGTGTGAAGGTGTGAACAGACGAGTCTATGGTGTGAAAACATAACATGGTGATATGTGAAACTGAGATGATGATACGAAACCATAATGTTGTTAAGGGTGTGAACAGACGAGTCTATGATGTGAAAACATAACTTGGTGATGTGTGAAACTGAGTTGATGATACGAAACAATAATATGGTGAAATGTGAAACTGAGTTGATGATGTGAAAACATAACATGGTGAAGTGTGAAACTGAGTTGATGATGTGAAAACATAACATGGTGAAGTGTGAAACTGAGTTGATGATACGAAACCATAATGTTGTTAAAGGTGTGAACAGACGAGTCTATGGTGTGAAAACATAACATGGTGAAGTGTGAAACTGAGTTGATGATACGAAACCATAATGTTGTTAAAGGTGTGAACAGACGAGTCTATGGTGTGAAAACATAACATGGTGAAGTGTGAAACTGAGTTGATGATACGAAACCATAATGTTGTTAAAGGTGTGAACAGACGAGTCTATGGTGTGAAAACATAACATGGTGAAGTGTGAAACTGAGTTAATGATGTGAAACCATAATGTTGTTAAAGGTGTGAACAGACGAGTCTATGGTGTGAAAACATAACATGGTGATGTGTGAAACTGAGTTGATGATACGAAACCATAATGTTGTGAAAGGTGAGAACAGACGAGTCTATGGTGTGAAAACATAACACGGTGAAGTGTGAAACTGAGTTGATGATACGAAACCATAATGTTGTGTGAAGGTGTGAACAGACGAGTCTATGGTGTGAAAACATAACATGGTAATGTGTGAAACTGAGTTGATGATACGAAACCATAATGTTGTTAAAGGTGTGAACAGACGAGTCTATGATGTGAAAACATAACATGGTGATGTGTGAAACTGAGTTGATGATACGAAACCATAATGTTGTTAAAAGTGTGAACAGACGAGTCTATGGTGTGAAAATATAACATGATGAAGTGTGAAACTGAGTTGATGATACAAAACCATAATGTTGTTAAAGGTGTGAACAGACGAGTCTATGGTGTGAAAACATAACATGGTGAAGTGTGAAACTGAGTTGATTATACGGAACCATAATGTTGTTAAAGGTGTGAACAGACGAGTCTATGGTGTGAAATCATAACATGGTGAAGTGTGAAACTGAGTTGATGATACGAAACCATAATGTTGTTAAAGGTGTGAACAGCTGAGTTTATGGTGTGAAATCATAACATGGTGAAGTGTGAAACTGAGTTGATGATACGAAACCATAATGTTGTTAAAGGTGTGAACAGCTGAGTTTATGGTGTGAAAACATAACATGGTGAAGTGTGAAACTGAGTTGATGATACAAAACCGTAATGTTGTTAAAGGTGTGAACAGACGAGTCTATGGTGTGAAAACATAACATGGTGATGTGTGAAACTGAGTTGATGATACGAAACCATAATGTTGTGAAAGGTGAGAACAGACGAGTCTATGGTGTGAAAACATAACATGGTGAAGTGTGAAACTGAGTTGATGATACGAAACCATAATGTTGTGTGAAGGTGTGAACAGACGAGTCTATGGTGTGAAAACATAACATGGTGATGTGTGAAACTGAGTTGATGATACGAAACCATAATGTTGTTAAAGGTGTGAACAGACGAGTCTATGATGTGAAAACATAACATGGTGATGTGTGAAACTGAGTTGATGATACAAAACCATAATGTTGTTAAAGGTGTAAACAGACGAGTCTATGATGTGAAAACATAACATGGTGATGTGTGAAACTGAGTTGATGATACAAAACCATAATGTTGTTAAAGGTGTGAACAGACGAGTCTATGATGTGAAAACATAACATGGTGATGTGTGAAACTGAGTTGATGATACGAAACCATAATGTTGTTAAAGGTGTGAACAGACGAGTCTATGATGTGAAAACATAACATGGTGATGTGTGAAACTGAGTTGATGATACAAAACCATAATGTTGTTAAAGGTGTGAACAGACGAGTCTATGATGTGAAAACATAACATGGTGATGTGTGAAACTGAGTTGATGATACGAAACCATAATGTTGTTAAAGGTGTGAACAGACGAGTCTATGGTGTGAAAACATAACATGGTTATGTGTGAAACTGAGATGATGATATGAAACCATAATGTTGTTAAAGGTGTGAACAGACGAGTCTATGATGTGAAAACATAACATGGTGATGTGTGAAACTGAGTTGATGATACGAAACCATAATGTTGTTAAAGGTGTGAACAGACGAGTCTATGGTGTGAAAACATAACATGGTGAAGTGTGAAACTGAGTTGATGATACAAAACCATAATGTTGTTAAAGGTGTGAACAGACGAGTCTATGGTGTGAAAACATAACATGGTGAAGTGTGAAACTGAGTTGATGATACGAAACCATAATGTTGTTAAAGGTGTGAACAGACGAGTCTATGATGTGAAAACATAACATGGTGAAGTGTGAAACTGAGTTGATGATACGGAACCATAATGTTGTTAAAGGTGTGAACAGTCGAGTCTATGGTGTGAAAACATAACATGGTGAAGTGTGAAACTGAGTTGATGATACGAAACCATAATGTTGTTAAAGGTGTGAACAGACGAGTCTATGGTGTGAAAACATAACATGGTGAAGTGTGAAACTGAGTTGATGATACGAAACCATAATGTTGTTAAAGGTGTGAACAGACGAGTCTATGGTGTGAAAACATAACATGGTGAAGTGTGAAACTGAGTTGATGATACGAAACCATAATGTTGTTAAAGGTGTGAACAGACGAGTCTATGGTGTGAAAACATAACATGGTGAAGTGTGAAACTGAGTTGATGATACGAAACCATAATGTTGTTAAAAGTGTGAACAGACGAGTCTATGGTGTGAAAACATAACATGATGAAGTGTGAAACTGAGTTGATGATACAAAACCATAATGTTGTTAAAGGTGTGAACAGACGAGTCTATGGTGTGAAATCATAACATGGTGAAGTGTGAAACTGAGTTGATGATACAAAACCATAATGTTGTTAAAGGTGTGAACAGACGAGTCTATGGTGTGAAATCATAACATGGTGAAGTGTGAAACTGAGTTGATGATACGAAACCATAATTTTGTTAAAGGTGTGAACAGCTGAGTTTATGGTGTGAAATCATAACATGGTGAAGTGTGAAACTGAGTTGATGATACAAAACCATAATGTTGTTAAAGGTGTGAACAGCTGAGTTTATGGTGTGAAAACATAACATGGTGAAGTGTGAAACTGAGTTGATGATACAAAACCATAATGTTGTTAAAGGTGTGAACAGACGAGTCTATGGTGTGAAAACATAACATGGTGATGTGTGAAACTGAGTTGATGATACGAAACCATAATGTTGTGAAAGGTGAGAACAGACGAGTCTATGGTGTGAAAACATAACATGGTGAAGTGTGAAACTGAGTTGATGATACGAAACCATAATGTTGTGTGAAGGTGTGAACAGACGAGTCTATGGTGTGAAAACATAACATGGTGATGTGTGAAACTGAGTTGATGATACGAAACCATAATGTTGTTAAAGGTGTGAACAGACGAGTCTATGATGTGAAAACATAACATGGTGATGTGTGAAACTGAGTTGATGATACAAAACCATAGTGTTGTTAAAGGTGTAAACAGACGAGTCTATGATGTGAAAACATAACATGGTGATGTGTGAAACTGAGTTGATGATACAAAACCATAATGTTGTTAAAGGTGTGAACAGACGAGTCTATGATGTGAAAACATAACATGGTGATGTGTGAAACTGAGTTGATGATACGAAACCATAATGTTGTTAAAGGTGTGAACAGACGAGTCTATGATGTGAAAACATAACATGGTGATGTGTGAAACTGAGTTGATGATACGAAACCATAATGTTGTTAAAGGTGTGAACAGACGAGTCTATGATGTGAAAACATAACATGGTGATGTGTGAAACTGAGTTGATGATACAAAACCATAATGTTGTTAAAGGTGTGAACAGACGAGTCTATGATGTGAAAACATAACATGGTGATGTGTGAAACTGAGTTGATGATACAAAACCATAATGTTGTTAAAGGTGTGAACAGACGAGTCTATGGTGTGAAAACATAACATGGTTATGTGTGAAACTGAGATGATGATACGAAACCATAATGTTGTTAAAGGTGTGAACAGACGAGTCTATGATGTGAAAACATAACATGGTGATGTGTGAAACTGAGTTGATGATACGAAACCATAATGTTGTTAAAGGTGTGAACAGACGAGTCTATGGTGTGAAAACATAACATGGTGAAGTGTGAAACTGAGTTGATGATACGAAACCATAATGTTGTTAAAGGTGTGAACAGACGAGTCTATGGTGTGAAAACATAACATGGTGAAGTGTGAAACTAAGTTGATGATACGAAACCATAATGTTGTTAAAGGTGTGAACAGACGAGTCTATTATGTGAAAACATAACATGGTGAAGTGTGAAACTGAGTTGATTATACGGAACCATAATGTTGTTAAAGGTGTGAACAGTCGAGTCTATGGTGTGAAAACATAACATGGTGAAGTGTGAAACTGAGTTGATGATACGAAACCATAATGTTGTTAAAGGTGTGAACAGACGAGTCTATGGTGTGAAAACATAACATGGTGAAGTGTGAAACTGAGTTGATGATACGAAACCATAATGTTGTTAAAGGTGTGAACAGACGAGTCTATGGTGTGAAAACATAACATGGTGAAGTGTGAAACTGAGTTGATGATACGAAACCATAATGTTGTTAAAGGTGTGAACAGACGAGTCTATGGTGTGAAAACATAACATGGTGAAGTGTGAAACTGAGTTGATGATACGAAACCATAATGTTGTTAAAAGTGTGAACAGACGAGTCTATGGTGTGAAAACATAACATGATGAAGTTTGAAACTGAGTTGATGATACAAAACCATAATGTTGTTAAAGGTGTGAACAGACGAGTCTATGGTGTGAAATCATAACATGGTGAAGTGTGAAACTGAGTTGATGATACAAAACCATAATGTTGTTAAAGGTGTGAACAGACGAGTCTATGGTGTGAAATCATAACATGGTGAAGTGTGAAACTGAGTTGATGATACGAAACCATAATGTTGTTAAAGGTGTGAACAGCTGAGTTTATGGTGTGAAATCATAACATGGTGAAGTGTGAAACTGAGTTGATGATACAAAACCATAATGTTGTTAAAGGTGTGAACAGCTGAGTTTATGGTGTGAAAACATAACATGGTGAAGTGTGAAACTGAGTTGATGATACAAAACCATAATGTTGTTAAAGGTGTGAACAGACGAGTCTATGGTGTGAAAACATAACATGGTGATGTGTGAAACTTAGTTGATGATACGAAACCATAATGTTGTTAAAGGTGTGAACAGACGAGTCTATGGTGTGAAAACATAACATGGTGATGTGTGAATCTGAGTTGATGATACGAAACCATAATGTTGTTAAAGGTGTGAACAGACGAGTCTATGGTGTGAAAACATAACATGGTGATGTGTGAAACTGAGTTGATGATACGAAACCATAATGTTGTGAAAGGTGTGAACAGACGAGTCTATGGTGTGAAAACATAACATGGTGATGTGTGAAACTGAGTTGATGATACGAAACCATAATGTTGTGAAAGGTGTGAACAGCTGAGTTTATGGTGTGAAAACATAACGTAATGAAAGATGTGAACAGATGTGTTTATAGTGTGAAAACATAACACACGGCTATAAAGATGATGATTTTGCATACACTTGATGTTGACAGCGTCTAAATGTACTTAAGAAAGGTGAGATAATAAATATTTGATTACATACAGTCTATCAAGGTAAAGAAACACAATTGAGAGGAAACGTAGGCAACATAAACAGGATGCTATAGACATACTAAAAACTAAAACTTTTTCTTTAAAAGCTATGCAATTATTGTACCAATGGGAACAAGTGTGTTAAGATGCATGCTCAGGAAGATGATATTTAAAATGTCTTCACTGGTCATGTCTTTCTAAGCAATCAGCCAAGCACATTTTCAGGTCTAGTAGTATGCACAGTAAATTCCAGGGGAAAGGTAGATTCAAAACAATGTATTCTCTTTGTGAGTTTAAAATACAGAAGCCAGAAACAATATATTACACGATTTCTTGCCTGGCATATTTCACTGTATTTCACCAGATGCATACTGCAGAGTTATACATCCCATACAATTAATAATACTTTGGGTGAAATACTAAACACAATTTATTTATCAGTCCCAGTGTGAGCGCCAAGTTCAGAAGAACGGAAAGACAATTTAGCAAATATGAGTTGCGAAACATATAGCCTACCAGTGAGGGTGGAAAAGAAAGTTAATCATCTTCAGGAATCCCTGTGCAGTCAACAGGTTATAAAACGTTGAAGTTGGCCATCCTGGAAACATTTGGTTATTAGCAGTCATAGAGTTAATAAAGAAAACGCATTTCGTAAAATGTATTCAATGAACAATAATCAATTACTCAAATATATCAAAGCATTATCGATTAGACGATTCCAGCTGTTGCTATGCAAACAGAAGGACTTCTTTTTAAATCTTAGGCTTCCATGAGGATAATATAGTCGACATTTAAACAATATCAAATATCAGTGACTATGTATTTCAGCCAAAGTATTATTCTTCGTTTGTTCACTAATCATTTCATATGACATACAACATTACAACTCTGCAGCACGCTTCTGACAAGATGCAGCGAAATTTGCCAGGCAAGAAATTGTGCAATATATTGTTTATGTCTTCTGTGTTTTAAAAAGAAATAGATTGATATAATAATGTATTGATAATAAAGTAGCATTATTTATGTGCATTTATATTTTCAGACTTGGTAACTGTAGCCACATCCGTATTTATATACAACAAAGGGGAGAGCACTAATGATTACCAGCATCCAGAGTTTGTGCAACATTTTTATTATGAGACTGACCCAAGCCTGATGGAAATAGCACTGAAATTTTGTGGGAATAATAGACCCTGCACATATGACTACAGTGCTACAGGAAATCGTGAATTTGCCAACAATACTAAAATTGGGCAGGAAGCCAATGACTATAAAGTCCAAAGTCTCAGTAAGTGAATGGACCTCAGTTTTAACATCCTTCTTTCATAACTTAACCTTGTCCTATGTTTTGGTGTAATTATACAACTGACAGTCCCAAGTAAAGTATAAATGATCACAGAAACATGTATCACTGCAGCAAAATAAAGAAGCATTATCAACTAAATAAAGGCCATTATTTATACTGTTGATACTTTCTCCTTGAATTCTGTGTGTTCAAGAACACAATACATTTAGTTACTATTTACCAAACAAGTCTTTACTGGGGGTTCTCAAGAAGAATGTTGTCAGTTTATTACAAATTTGAGCCACAATGTTTACAATGACAATTTGACAATTTATTTGTTCATCATGATTATTAAAAGTCAGAAAAGACATTCTTGCTTTTTGCATAAAACCAGTTTTAACATATGGCTCTGAATTCCTGACAATTAGTAAACAAGCAAAACATCTCTAGAAGTCTTGGAGACGTGGTTTTATAGAAGAATGCTGAAAATTTCTTGGACAGCCAAAATGAGCAATCTAGACATTTTGAGGGAGGCTAAGTAACAAAGACAACTTATCACAAACATCAGTAAGAGGCAGTCAGCATTTCTTTGCAACATTATGAGAAGACAAAAACTGGAACATATTGTGACAGAAAGATTTGTTGAAAGAGAGATAGAGAAAGACAGTGAGAGAAAAATTCTTGAAAGTCTTGTGTCATGGCATGAAAGGAAGCCAAGACATGAACTGATCCATGCTGGCAGATATCGCAATCTGAGGAGAAGCATGATCACCCATGCCAGTCGGCAAGGCACTTGAACATGATGTGTTCAGCCACATATGTACAGACAGGATACATTAATAATAATAGTTGGCATTAACTATGGCTGCATCCATTCAACTACAACAATGACCAGGGTATGTACAACTCACTTCTACCAATGGAGAATGCAACCATCACATAATGGACAGTGTACAGACTTACAGCAATGGTCTGGCAGCAGCCTTCAGTGGACAATGGCATTGTTTAAAGAGTACTAAAGAGATTACTCTGTGAAGGAGGAGAAGACGGCAGCTGGCCACCGAATCTCATGCCATTACTTTGTATATAACAGGATTGTACAAGGCAAGATGATCTACTTCATTGCACCAGGTTTTATCCCATATGGCTCGGTCTCTTTCCACAGGGCGTCCTGCCGAAAGCGTTTCACAAAGCATGAACTCCATAGCTCCAGAGATGACTCCCATGAGTCTCCGAGAAAATTATACTCATGAACTGAACAACCTGAACTGAAATCACACCCACAGTCTTTAGAGCTTAAGGTAGATGGCATAACCATTTCACCTTTAAGGCTCTCTTACCTTGTATATATGAAATCCTATCACATCAAACTTATATGCAGCACCTCAGTGCCTTTACCTCTTACCAGTTGGACATTGATATTATTGTCATCCTGGCAGTTTGCAGGATTTTTTAAAACGTTTGGTAGCAGGAGCTTGCCGTGGGTATGTCACGTGTTAGATCATCACATGTTTGTAGGTCTGGGTGCAGGGAGAGATGGGAAGCCAGTGTTTTCCTTTCCTATATAACTGTTTTGCATATCCTTTACAGGACATCGCTGTCAACATCAGCATCTTTCAGCTCATTGTTGATTTCTTGGCAAGATCACGCTGAGTAGTTTGCCATTGCTTTCTGAGCGCCCGGCTCACATACCCCGTAAGTTACCGACGCAATTTGAACCACTGCTGATTCTCACTGTCGTCACGTTACTTACGAAAGTATACAAGATTATGGAGAAAAGTCACTAACCTCTAGGCCAGGAAGCCGGCTTTCCTTCCCTAGCAAACGACAATAGCTGGCATCGACCCCTCACCTGGCAGCACTTATGCCATTGTCAGCGTAACATCCTAACCATTACAATAATGTATCTGCTGCAGTTGACAGTATAATGTTATATTAACTACAGAAAACACCCCACCCACAATACAGTTATCAGCCAGCAACAACAACGTCAAAAACAACCTCTGGCTTGTGAATGAGGGTAAGCAGAATTCTTTCAGAGTTGAAGCACGTGATAGTGATGGTGACAAAGTCACTTATGAGTTGGTTGCGGCTGCCACTGGTGTAGTGCTGTACCAGAACGGAACTGTCAGCTACACACTAAATATTCAAGCTCATGTTAGTCTTGGGTATGTTGCCTGTTTGTCATTGTTGAATTCTCATCATATGCTGATTTGCTCTTCTCATCATATGCTACATGAAATCTGACTTGTATTTTGACTTGTTAAAAATTCCATAAAGCAGAAAATTTTACTGAATTTATTGCAGCTCTAATACCCTCTTCAGCGTTATATTTTGAGTAGTTTTCTGTCTAATCTTTAGTTTTCATTTTATATTCACAATGCATCTGCATTCATAATAAATAGACACATATGTAATACATCTGTATAGTGTGCAAGGTACAAAGAATGTGAAATAAATGTCTGCACTGTGTAAGTTGAATTGCAGCTAATTTTATGTCTACATCTCATCTCATCTCATCATGTTCCTCTTGTACCTTGCGGTGTCGAGGTGAAGTATAAACAGTGGGAGAGTGCCCACTTATGGGCTCCATGTATCGATATTCCAATGGACTCTGTTATTCCCTGCGTCCATCCTTTACATGGTCGGCCTCTTCCTCTGCTTCCCTCTGGTCTGTACATCATTGCTTGTTATGGTATACTGTTAGTTGGTAATCTACTTGCATGGCTAAACCATTTGACTTGCTGCCCTCTAATAAAATCTAGTGCAGCAATAACCCCCATTTTAGTCCTGATTTCTTCATTTCTGATCTTATCTCTTCTTGATACATTGAGTATTCTTCTCATGAATCTCATTTCTGTTGTTGTGATTTTTCTTTTCTCTTTTTCTTTCATTGTCCAGGTTTAGCATTGGTAGCATAGAGTTGGTAAGAAGATTGTGTTGTAAAGTGCTTTCTTAGTAGTTGTTGATACATGTTTGTTCTCTAGTATTGGTGCCATTTGTCCAATGAGTTGGTTTGCCTTATTGCATCTATTTTTGATCTCATCTTCTGATTTGCCATTTGATGATATTATACTTCCTAGGTACTTGAAACTCTTTACTTGTTTCAAGGGATGTTTGTTTAGATGAATCGTTGTTGCTTTTTCTTCTTTAGTTATAGTCAATACCTCTGTTTTACTTGTGCTAATTTTCATGTTATGTTCCCTACACATTTCGTTTAGACTATTCATGTGGTCTTGTAATTCAGCTTCTGATTTTGCTATTAGTGCTTGGTCGTCTGCAAACAGGAGTTCTCTAATGGTTAGATTTGCAGATGGTTCTTCTTCTGTGTTCTCGTCATGCAGTGTTCTTGTGGTCTCTGTTTGGCTGGCTTCTTTACATATGTCATCTATATATGTTATAAACAAGAGAGGGAACAGGACACAACCAGATCTTATAGTGAAGGGTTATGAGTGTCCTCCAGTTGCTCTCACTATGCATTCATGGTTGTTGTATAAGCTTCTACATAGGTTTGTTAGATGTGTACTCACTCCATATTGTTTAAGGATTTCCCACATCTTGTTTCTATCTACTCTATCAAATGCCTTTTCTTGGTCGACAATGGCTAAGTAGAGTGTTTCATTGAATTTGATTTATTTTTCTGTAAGTTGTCTAAGAGCAAAAATGGCATATGTGCATCCTTTGTTTTGCCTAAATCCAAGTTTTGGTTCGCTTATCTTGGGTTCTGTAGTAATTCGTAATCTTTTCTCAAGAATTTTGCAAAATATTTACCCAGTATGAATCAACATTGAAATGCCTCTGTATTGTGTGCAGTCTCTTTTGCTGCCTTTTTTTTTTTTTTACCAAATTGGGATAATTATGGTGTTTCCCCTGTCTTGTGGTATCTGTTGTTCTACCCAAACATGGTTGAATAGTCTATTTAGAAATGCTGGTCCTAATTCTTTTGCCTACATCTATTACAGCTATTAAGAACATTGTTGCTTTCTTGGCACACCAAAAGGTGTCACGTCTTAAGCATGTGATAAAACATTTAAACTGAGTATTCTCCTAGTGTGTAGATTGTGTAACCACCTTCATTAGTCTCTCCACTTCTCTGTTGGAAGTGGGGGTGAGCCACCACCTAGTTAAATGTACTGTCACTGGCGGACCACCCCAAATAGTCAGAAATTGACTTGGGACAAAATATACATGGCTGAAATAAAGATTATGCCCCTGAATATCACAGAATACAGCTACAAGTTGCTCGTTAAATTAGCTGAGCTGGATGTTCTCCAAGGAGTGGAAAAAGGGAAAGTTAGATGACTAGGTTTACATCTCGATAATGATTTCTAGCCAGGGTAGATTATCCCCTCCGACTGCTTTCCCTTCCCTGGTATGTAACTAATCCCCCACCAATGTGCTCACACAAACACGTATGCACAATTGGAAGAAAAAAAAACAGATAAGTATGCGTTTAAAACAAACTACACCATTTATTGTCTATCATTAGTCATGGACGGTTACTATGATTATGATGATGAACTTATATAAGTTTATACAATATGACCATTACATATAGATAGTGATGACAAGAGAATACATAACTCTGAAATACTAGTATCCTGTCGGGATCTGTGTCCTGGTTGCAAGAGAGGTCTGCTAACAGCATAATGTTCAGCTCAGCACACAACTATGGTCAGATCTCCACAGCAGGACGGTGTTCGGAACAATAGTAGTGTTCCTTCCTGTCGTCTCCATGTCTCTCTCAGTAACTGCATGGGAAACCTGGGCTCATGTCGACTGCAGGGAAGAGATAATCAAGAATGTGTATTATCTAGTTCTACATCAGTACAATCCTAAATAATACATACAATCTATCACGCCCATATACAATGACCAGTCTGGCCGAGTCTCTCTTCCAGCTCTAATGCGTTCACTATCTCCTTCTTCCTACATATCTCTCTCCTACTGTCTAGTCTGGGAAGGTCTTTTCAATCATCTCACAAGCCTGTAATTATTACATTTCTGCCATCCCTTATAACATCCTGTCATTACGAATGCAATGTCCTAAGTTAATGTCACTACTTCAGGCAGACATGTTGTTCCTCACAAGCCGCTTCATCCAAAGTTGGTTTAGTAGATCAAAGGGTCGGTAGTGCTATAATAATGGTACCTGATCTCCGGGCTTACATGCCAAGACCAGCCTTTGTGAAAGGCCCCCGCGAGTTACCATGGACGCTCGTTCACAACACACTGAAAGGGTTAAGCGGACCATACACCCAAAATCGAGTGTGGGTAATGTCCGCACCACTACGCCTCTGCTTCAAACACAATCAATAGGCAATGTGCTAATGCGCACACAATAGCATAACACTATTCATATTGGTAGGTTTGCATATGACAAATCGATATATCAAACCCCCAATACACTTAAAGTATGTTAATTCAAAATAGACATATAATGTTATTCCTACAAATGGCATAACAAAGAGTTAGTGTGTATGCATTTGAAATGAGACGTATACACATAAACAAAATATGTACGAAGCATAGTTCTAGCATCGTATATTCATATGGCGTTACAAATACATATATCCAACATATACTTAAACATTAGGCATATAAAGGTATTCCTACATACGTAGTATTATTGAAAACAATTGTAGTAACATGATTATCTACAACAACTGAGAAACTATTAGTTTCCATAGAGTAACAGACATTATATGACGGCCCCATTAGTCTAATTGTATTGTTACCGAAGAGCGTCTTATCAAGCAGAAACTTTCACCTGTATTCTGACTGATGAGCCCTGACGTCAAACTGATGAGTGTTCCCATGTAGCAGTGGACTATGGTTAGATTAGGATAGATAGGCTATAGACGAGCAAGATTAATTCATCTCATCTCATCATGTTCCTCTTGTACCTTGCGGTGTCGAGGTGAAGTATAAACATCGTGAGAGTGCCCGATTGTGGGCTTCATATATAGATATTCCCAAGGTCTCTGCTATTCCCTCCGTCCAACGTTTACGTGGTCGGCCTCTTCCTCTGTTTCCATCTGGTCTGTACATCATTGCTTGTTGTGGTATGCTGTTGACTGGTAACCTACTTGCATAGCCAAACAATTTGACTTGCTGCCTTCTAATAAAATCTAGTGCTGCTTTAACCCCCACTTTAGTCCTGATTTCGTCATTTCTGATCTTATCTCTTCTTGATACGTTGAGTGTTCGCCTCAGGAATCTCATTGCTGTTGTTGTGATTTTTCTTTTCTCTTTTCCTGTCATTGTCCAGGCTTGGCATTGGTAGCATAGAGTTGGTAGGAAGATTGTGTTGTAAACTGCTTTCTTAGTAGTTATTGATACATGTTTGTTCTTTAGTATTGGTGCCATTTGTCCAATGAGTTGGTTTGCTTCATTGCACCTGTTTTCGATCTCATCTTCTAATCTGCCATTTGATAATATTATACTTCCTAGATACTTGAAACTCTTTAGTTGTTTCAAGGGATGTTCGTTTAGGTGAAGTGTTGTTTTTTGTTCTTCTTTAGTTATAGTCATTACCTCTGTTTTGCTTGTGCTAATTTTCATGTTAGTGTCAGAATCTTCCCCGGGTCTTCATCACCAGCGCCTGGCAACGACGGCCAGGTACGCCCGTGAACTGCATTAACACTTACGACGCAGTAACAGGGAAAGGGTCTGCGTGGTACACGGAGACAACGAGAAGAGAAAGCAGGACCAACGCGGGCTCACTGCGGCTAGCGGTCAGACAGCCGAGGACCGTACGACTGGACAGACGTGGAAAGAGAGCAGGGCACATATTGATTGTATGAGTTGACGCTAGATGAGAAAAAGCCTTTTGAGTATAGAAAGACTGAGTGCATGGTATGTAGTATTGCATACATGAACTGATGTATTGTATATATATGTATATTGAAATGGCCGTAGCGATATATTTATTGTGTAATTATTGTATTATACACATATTGTATTTACTAACATTTGATAATTATTCTGTATAAATCCACTGTAACTAGATAGCAAAATTATCATGTCTACGTTACACGATTTCATTGAGTCCGGACTAAAGTTAAATTTAACCGGAGACGAGTTAACAAAGTGGAGTGAGGTAAAATATGCAGAGCATGTCCAAAGGGAAGACAGAGCTGCTAAAAAGGAGCTGAGAAAAGCAGAGTTAGAAGCTAGGAAGGCAGAAACAGAGGCAGAGCTGAGAAAGACAGAGTTAGAGGCTAAACTCAAACAGTCAGAGTTAGAGGCTAAGAAGGCAGAAACAGAGGCCAAGATAAGAAAAGCTGAGATTACTGCACAGAGCAAAAGGGAAGAACTTGAAATGCAGCTAAAGATTAAACAGCTAGAGGCCGAAACATCAGCAGATAAAGAATCTAGAAAGTTAGAGATGAAAGAAAAAGAGAACCAATATAAAAAGTACCAGGGATCGTCAAAAATTTCACTACTGGAGACTGCATAGCAGCATTCACCCAAAATTTTGAAACGATAATGGAGCATTATCAGATCCCAGAAACAGAATGGAATATCATCTAAATGAGAAGTTTATCTGGGGAACCTTTAAAAGTCATCGAGACCATCCACAAAGACTTAAGTAAAGACTATCAGTATATAAAAGCCAAAATTATGGCACATTTCCTGTTAGATGAAGCAGGCTACAGAGAACAGTTTAGTAAGTTATCTCCAAAACCAACACAAACGTTCTCTGACTACATTTCAGTAGTGCGGGGTGTATTTAGTGAGTGGTTATCATCAGCTAAAGTTGATAACAATTTTGATAAGCTGAAAGACCTGATCCTAAGAGACAAGATCACCTCTTCTCTACCACCACCCTTTTCGAAACTTTTGCAAGAGTGTGAATGTGAGAGTGTGCAGCAAATAGAAAAGCGTGGGTCGGCTTACTTTACGGCCAATAAAAATTGTTTTGCTAGTGTACTAACAGACACAGAATTCGTAGCAGCCGCTACCTATGATAGGTCAAAGCCAAGTACCTATAACAGGCAGAAATCCTTCAGGCAGCCTATGAGTAAGATTTATCAGTGCAAATATTGTAATTTTCAACACAATGAAAGGGAGATGTGTGACAAACACCCTGGGTATCTCACATATTTGCAAACGTATATAGACAAGCAAGACACAGAGAGAAAGAACTACAAACGTTTAACCAAATGTTTTCTTTGCAAAGCGTACGACCACTGGCGCCATGCCTGTAGAGGAAAGCAAATGACCAGAAAAGCTAACGCAGCATTGTTTGATAGCTCTTCCTCGGATGAAGAACTAGTAGAGAATCAACCAGCTAATGCAGCAGAGACCATTGATGTTTTCCATCTGGAAAAATGTACAAACTGCAACCGCTTCCATGAAGATGGCGTGTTAACTTGCGGCCACTCCATACCTATTGCAAATGAGGAAGCCCATTTGGTGATAGACTCCAAAGGCAAGCTCAATATCCATCAAGGTTATGTGAACGGCAAAGTAGCCACTGTTTTATGCGACAGCGGGTGCACTCTTATTGGGTTAAAGAAAGACGTTATCTTACCTGCAGATTACACAGGCAAGCATGTAACATGCAGAACTTTCTCAGGTAACATTGATAAATACCCACTTGCATGGGCATATATTGAAACACCATTCCTGACAGGCAAGGTTAAATGCGCAGCATTATCTAACCCATGTTGTGATATAATTGTTGGTAACCTGCCTGAAGTGAATGATATGCCACATGATTGTATAACATCTTGTGAATGCATTGTATCAAATGCAGTAACTAGATCAGCTGCAGAAATGCAAGCTCAAACGAACCAAACTGAGACTTTAGAATTGTTAAGTCCAGTCATAACACCTCTTACGACCATGAGGGAAAATTTTGTAAAGGCCCAAAAAGCCGATGTATCGTTGGCAAAATATTTAAAACTTGTAGGCCGAAAGCCAAAACAAACAAAGAATGCTAGATGGCACTTTGACTTGAAATGTGGTATCCTAACAAGATATTACACGAAAGATGCCAATACCATTGCACAAAAGGTGTTGCCAACTGAACACCGCAAAAAAGCATTGCAACTAGCATATGACATACCTTTTGTAGGGCATATGATCTATGCCAAAACCAGAGCATGATTACTAACACAGTTCTGCAGTGATAATAAACAATACTGCAGATCATGTGACATCTGCCAGAAACTTGTAAAAAAAGGGGAAACACCCTCAAACAGAACTGCAAACAACAGATCTTGCAAGTAGACCATTTGAGAAAATCTCAGTAGATATCGTAGGTCCTTTAAACCATGTTACATCAAGAGGGAATAGATTCATTCTAACTGTCATTGATCTATGTACTAGATGGTCTGAAGCGAATCCTCCTAGAAATATTACATCTAAGGACGTGATGGAAGTTTTCTTCCATATTTTCGCGAGAATAGGTCTTCCTGACACGATTCTATCAGATAGAGTAAGCCAGTTTATCTCTGCTGCCACTCAAGCCTTTAATAAGATATTAGGTGTGAAACAGTGCTTCTACAGCCCCTATCACCCTCATTCAACGGGTATAATAGAGAAAATGAACGGTGACCTCAAACACATGTTGGCGAAAGTCACCCAGGAATACCCAAATGACTGGGACACCTTTCTACCTGCCATACTTTTCGCTTATTGAGAAGTACCTCACTCTAGCACGGGTTTTTCACCATTTGAGCTAGTATATGGAGCCAAACCACGCGGCTCATTATCAATTCATCACACTTTGTTAACCGAATTAGAAAATGATCAGAAAGCATTGTCACCATATGAACATGTAACAGCTTTACGTGACAGGATCATGAGATCTTGCATATTAGCTAAAGAATCATTGAGACAATCTGGTTCCATCTTAGACAATATGCAAACAGAGGAAATAGGACAATAACACTGACACCTGGACAGGACGTACTGTTACTTTTGCCCAGTGACAAACATCTTCTGACAGACTCATGGCAAGGACCGTTTAAAGTACTGAGACAAATTTCGACGGTGGACTACGAAATTGCAATAAACAACAAACACAAAATATTCCACATTAACATGTTAAGACCCTACTACAACAGAGACGAAGACCAAGACGAAACCGCAGCAAGCACGACCATAGTGGACCACATAGACTCAGAAGATACTGACGAAGTACCAGTCCCAGCACTTGACACGACAGACACATTACAAGACATAAAACTATCTCCTCATCTTTCTCAGACTGAGACCGACAACTGCAGACAACTGTTAGAAGAATATAAGACTACTACTGGCAGACATACCGAACATACTATCATATATGGACGACATCTGTGTACATACTAGGACAATGACAGAACACCTGACAACACTCCGATAAACATTTGAACGCATCAAACAACACGGCCTAACAGTGAAACCATCTAAGGTAGAAATCGCCTATCACGAAATTAAATTTCTTGGCTATAAAGTTTGTAATGGATTTGTCACCACAGATGACAATATTGTATCCAAGATTCTAAAATTGTCGCTTCCCATAACCAAAAAGGAAATAAGAAGCATATTGGGTTTACTCAATTACTACAGACGATTCATTCCAAATTTTGCTGGTTTGACAGAAAGTTTTACAAATTTACTAACCAAAGACAAACCAAATAAAATTGTAAACAGGAGTGCCTGAGACCTGCATTTACAAAAGTTGTGTCATACTTTTCGTCTAATCTCATCCTTAAATTGCCAAATTTGGAAATTCCTTTCAGATTGAGGACTGACGCAAGCTCCATAGCTATAGGGGCGGTTTTGTTTCAGTCTTATGATGACATCCTACACCCAATTTTTTTATGTCAGCCACAAACTGACACCGAGAGAACGCAGATAGTCAACTCCTGAATTGGAGGCTTTGGCTTTAATTTTTTCCATTAAGAGATTGTCTACATATTTGTTAGGCCGTCATTTCATAGTAGAAATGGACAACAACCCATTAATCATTATTAAGACGGGAACACCAACAAACCACAGAATCGCAAGATGGTCTTTACTGTTCCAAGACTTCAGCTTTGAAGTGATGCACATCAGCGGTACACAAAATACGATTGCAGATGTGTTCTCCAGATGTCCACTCGAAACGTCCGAAAATAGGCTACCTATGCCTGAGCGCACAGACTAAAGCAGTCAATATCTGTGATTACTTAGAGCGCTCAGAAATCACAACCCAGCAAAGTAATGTGTAACATAACTACACATTGCTGGCACACATAACTGTGATAAGGACAGTGTCCTCATGTTTATTACAAATTATATTTTTAATGCGTAAACATGGTGAATATATGTGTGATTAGAATGAAGAGTGACAATATTTTAAACACTTGTTAACATTTATATGAACAGTACTATGAGTGATTACAAAACTTACCTGAAGTCAATTGTGGTAACATCCTCAGTGCCTGCGCTTATGAATACGATTGATATAAGCACAGCAGGTTGTTCAAACATTTTAAATCGTGTGATAGAGACGACAGCATACGAATTCAACACATCCAACAGAACAGTTTCATCCATACTTCTATAGAACAGTATTATCCAAATGTGTGAATGTGTAAACAGTTTAATCCGTACTTCTACAGAACAGTGTAATCCAAACATTTGGAAGGACAATGTGTTACTCCAACATTTTAACACATCAATTGTGTACTTCCATTACTTTTTGGAATTAATTAATAAATTTAGAAAATGAGCAGACTATACGATAACTGTCACAAAGTAATGACACTTAATATAACTTTGTGATACTAAATTTACATATACCTAATGGAATGAGAGGATTTTTTAAATTTGTAATCTGAGAATCATTGATTGATCAACTTGTTCTCAATAGTACCAACTAGGTCACTATTGACAATAAGCATCAAACTATGACGCTTAGAACATAACTTACAAATGTACTTTAGTTTTTTGAAAGAATGTAAAAGTTATTCCCCATAGTGTTTCACAATAACATCTAAGGGAAACAATTTGAAATATTGGGTCAATGTAAACATGTATATATTACCTTGTTCATAGCGCCAGAACGGCAACGCATCACAAGGTGACATCAACTATGCATGGACTATAATTACTGAAGTTGTGGACCAACATTGGATTATCCGACCATATCGGTTGGGGTCTAATGCTGAAGTCATCTTAGAGAAAAGTTGACTTGCGGCCTGACATGTCTCTTTTTGTGATTTTTTTTTTCTTGTTTGGGAGGTAGTTGCATTGCTTGAAAGACAGCGTAAGTCGCTGATAGCTACCGGACTGGCTAAGTCCGTGAGCAACCTAGGTAAAAATCCAACTAGGGGATTGTACTTGAGGAGTGTAGCTTTATGGCAGCACTGAAGAGAAGATATATCATGTAAATTACCCACTATACTTCAACAAGCTCCAAAGAGTCACCTAAGATGACAAACGATGGGTCGATTCTGACTTTTTATTAGGAGATTAACCCAACTTTAAATAGCCAGTAATGAAAGGATATACCTTTCATTCGAGGGGCGGTAGGAGAGTGTCAGAATCTTCCCCGGGTCTTCATCACCAGCGCCTGGCAACAAGGGCCAGGTACGCCTGTGAACTGCATTAACACTTACGACGCAGTAACAGGAAAAGGGTCTACTTGGTACACGGAGACCACGAGAAGAGAAAGCAGGACCAACGCGGGCTCACTGCGGCTAACGGTCAGACAGCCGAGGACTGGACAGAAGTGGAAAGAGAGCAGGGCACGTATTGATTGTATGAGTTGATGCTAGATGAGAGAAAGCCTTTTGAGTATAGAAAGACTGAGTGTATGGTATGTAGTATTGCATTCATGAACTGATGTATTGTATATATATGTATACTAGCTGATCCGGCCCGGCTTCGCCCAGTCCCTGGTGGGGAGCATCTCATTTAATTCATATAAGTAGTCATATAAGTTCTCGTTCCCGTTACTGACTATCTGTCTGTCTGTCTGTCTGTCTGTCTGTCTGTCTGTCTGTCTGTCTGTCTGTCTCACCCGGCCCGGCATCGCCCAGCTCCTGATGTGGAGCATCTCATTTAATTCATATAAGTAGTCATATAAGTTCCCGTTCCCGACTGTCTATCTGTCTGCCTGACCCTGCCCGGCTTCGCCCAGCCCCTGATGGGGAGCATCTCATTTAATTCATATAAGTAGTCATATAAGTTCCCGTTCCCGTCTGTCTGTCTGTCTGTCCCTCCCTCTCTGTCTGTCTGTCTGTCTGTCTGCCTGTCTGTCTGCCTGTCTGTCTAATCATTTATTGGTTGCAGTTAGAACAACCTAGATAAACGAAGACCAACTTACAAAAAGCATTAGAAAGAGCACTTGAAAGGTCTTTACATCTTCCCCAACAATTAACTTGGGTAAATGGAGCGGCGGCAGCAGCAGCAGCAGAAGAAGAAAAAGGAGGAGTAGGAGCTGGGAGGAGGAAAAGGGAGGTGGAGGAGGGAGGAAGAGATAGGCGGAGAGAGGAGGAGGGAGGAGTAGGAGTAGGGAGGAATAGGAGGGAGGAGGAGGGATTAAGAGGAGGAGGGATTAAGAGGAGGAGAGAGAAGGAGGAGGGAGGAGGGAGAAGGTAGAGGGAGGAGGAGAAGGAGAGAGGAGGAAGAGAGAACAGGAGGAGGAGGGAGGAGGGAGAGAAGAGAGGAGGAGGAGTGATTAGGAGGAGGAGGAGGGAGGAGGAGGAAGAGGGAGGAAGGAAAAGGAGGATGGAGGATGAGGGAGGAGAAGAACGCAGGAGGGGGAGGAGGAGAGGGAGAGGGAGGAGGAAGAGAGAGGAGGAGGCGGAGGGAGGAGGAGGAAGAGGGAAGAGATGGAGGGAGGAGGAGGGAAGAGGTAGAGGGAGGAGGAGGAGAGAGGATGAGGAGGGAGGAGGTAGGAGGAGGAGGAGGGAGAAAAAGGGAGGAGGGAGGAGGAGGAGGGATGAGGGGGAGGACGTAGGAGGAGGAGGAGGGAGTAGGAGGAGAAGGGAGGAGGAAGGAAGAGGAGAGATTAGTAGGAGGAAGGAGGAGGAAGAGGGAGGAGGAGGATGAGGAGGAGAAAGAGGGAGGAGGAGGATGGAGAGGGGGGAGGGGAAGAGGAAGAGGGTAGGAGGAGGAGGAGGGGAGAGTAGGAGGAGGATTATAACGCATATGCCTGTAGATAACTGCAGCGAAAAGGTGGGTCTGTCTATCTATCTGACCCGGCGTGGCTTCGCCCAGCTCCTGGCGGGTAGCGTCTCATTAAATTCATACAACAAAATAAAGTAACTTAAAAGAATGTCCTTCCACACACCATCCATTATTTCTAATGAAAACCGTTTCTAATCACCTGCATGACTGTAGATAACTTCGTAAGCATAAAAAGATGAGTTACAATGTTATACATTATGCATTATTTTTATGAAAACTTTGAAAATGCCCTAAAGATTGTATCATTATTTATTATAACTCATATGCCGGTACATAACTACAGACAAAGAGTTTATAAATCTTTGAAAACGATGCAACAATATGACTATAAGGTATACAGCAATGTTATTAAAAGTTATGCCCCTTGAAATAACTTTTTTAGAGTTAAGTCCCCTCGCTGTATATAAATTACAATGTAAAATGAAAAATTAAATAATATTAAGTAAGCAGCCGATTTCACACTAAAAAATTATTACAGTTGGCTGCGCTGGAATGAAAGGAAGACGTGTAGAAAATTTCATCTCAATCGGATGGGCCGTTCGCGAGCGCATAAAGGACACACCCACATAAGTCTCTTTTATATATAAGATTTAAATGGCATTATCGCTGAGTTGAGCGATGCCTGTTATGATTGCTGTTTGTGAGAAGTGCGATTAAAGTAGTTGAGAGATGTCACCGTGTGTTATGTACATTCATTCTGTGTGAGTGATTGTTATCACATCTGTTAGTAACCACAAGCCTTTATGTTTGCAAATCAAGACTATGACAGTTATTTTCCCTACACATTTCGTTTAGACTATTCATGTAGTCTTGTAATTCGGCTTCTGATTTTGCTATTAGTGCTTGGTCGTCCGCAAACAGGAGTTCTCTAATGGTTAGATGTGCAGATGCTTTATCTTCTGTGTTCTTGTCATGCGGTATTCTTGTGTAGGGAATATAACATGAAAATTAGCAGAAGTGAAACAGAGGTAATGAATATAATTCATTCATTCTCAAATTGGCCTCTCAATTTTGAAGACTGAGAAAATATTCTGGAATGGTAAAGCGGCGTTTCATGACATTCTCCTTCACAAGATTATCACAATTTATCAAAAGGTGCCAAATCTGTTCTTCCTATAGTATAGTCTATGTCGTGTGGCATTGATCTTCATGATTGTCAACAGCATTCTGCCTTGTGTACTGCCAATTATTTCTGGTTCACATGTTCTTCCATGCCATGATGCCAAACTGTTTAGCATAATCTCTCTTGGTCTCCCCCAGCCTCTTTTCTTCTCAATTTGTCCTGTTGCCTTGACATACTCCAGCTTCCCCTTTTTCATGATGTGTCCAAAGAATATGGATTGTCTTCTTCTCCTGCAAGTAATCACTTCACTTTGTAAGTTGACTTATTTTAAGATGTCTTCATTACACTTTTTATCTGTTCTGTCACAGATATTTGCATTATGCTTTTTATAATTATGTGAAAAACCTTTATGATGATAACAGAGATGAACAGTATGATATTCGATTTAATAATGAAGGACCACCAATTTTGAAGATGGCGGTTCAAAATGTTCTTAAACATATGAAAGCTGGAAAGGCCCCGGTTCAGATAACATCACATCAGAAATGATTAAAGCTTTAGAAGAATTATGGAATAGACCAAGTCAGCAGACTGCTGAACACATTATATGATACCGGAGAAATACCTTCTGAATTATGTAATTCTATATTTATTGCAATCCCAAAGAAATCAGGAGCCTTGGAATGTGATCAACATTGAACAATTAGTATAATGAGTCACATCACAAAGATTTTGCTACGAATTATCATGCAAAGAGTAAGGAAGAAAATACAACCTGAAATAGAGGAAGAACGATGTGGGTTTGTAGAAGGAAAGGGTAAAGTAAATGCCGTGTATTTGCTGCGATCAGTTATTGAACGTTCTATAGAAGTAAAAAAAGATATACATCTTTGCTTTATTGACTACACAAAGGCTTTCGACAGAGTAAGACATGTCAACATGGTAGATATACTTGCAGATCTACAAATAGATGGGATAGACATTAGACATAAAAAAACATATATTGGAAACAACAAGCTGCCATAAGGATTGATAATGAAGTGGGACAATATCGGCCTATTAAGAGAGGTGTTAGGCAGGGATGTGTAATGTCTCCAGATCTTTATTCCTAGTAAAGTGAAAATATTTTAAAGAAATATAGAAGATATAAATGGAATCAGCATTGGAGGACGAAACATCAAAAACATTAGATATGCAGATGATACAGTATTGATTGCAGACAATGTGCAGGACCTGCAACAATTAGTAGATGCGGTTGTTGCACACAGTGAACAACTGGGGTTAGAATTAAATTGTAAAAAGACACAAATTATGGTCGTCACTAGAAAGAATAAAATACCACAATGTAATATACAAGTAAATGGGAATATTCTTCAACAAGTGAATCGGTATAATTATCTCGGAACAGTCATAACATCTGATGGGCGAAGCCATGAAGAGATTAGAACAAGAATCGCCATGGCGAAAAGCAGCCTTTAGCAATTGAAAAAACATTTCAATTGACATCTTTTTATTGGTCAGTATGTTACATACTGACCAATAAAAAGATGTCAATTGAAATGAGAAAAAGAGTGTTGAGGTGCTATATAGAGCCTGTTCTTTTGTATGGATGTGAAACTTGGACAATGAGATGAGAACATCTGATGGCTGCAGAAATGTAGTTTCTGAGGAGAATGCAAAGAATACCATGGACAGACAGAAAAACCAATGACCAAGTACTACAGGAGACAAATAAAAATCGTAAATTGATTAGAGAAATTAGGCGTAGACAGTCAAAAGTTTTTGAACATGTTATGAGAAGAAATGAATTGGAGAACTTTGTGACAACTGGCAAGATCGAAGGGAACAGACCAAGGGGAAGACCGAGAAGTAAATACCTGGATGGCTTGGCCACATGGCATGGTTGAGACAGGAACACTGTGCCATGACTCTGGTGATCGAGTGAAATGGCGAGTCATGACTGCCCACGCTTTCTGGCATGGCACATGATTTTTTTTATTAATTTTTATAACTGCTATATTTCTCCTCTATCTACTGTTCATTCCCTGATCACAACTTCTTTTGAAATCAGCATCAGCTTTCTGATTACCATATAAGGTATAGAATATAAAATATTCAATAAAGCTGTTTAAGTTGTGATTCTGTCTATGTCCCCTAAGCAAGCCGCAGCCCTCTGTTTTACCATCTGTTGCATATACTGGTAATTGTATAAAATAACACACTAATGAGTCTCTGACAGACATCTCCTAGCTTAGTGACTGCCTCTATCATCATTCGGATAGTAAAGGTGATATTTTACGAAAGTGGCTTTACTTAAATCTGTCATTTACATTCATGTCAGTGCACTATAGACAAAGACTTAAGAGCTCAGTTTTCCTAAACAGACAAAAGTATATGTAAGCTGACTATTCTAGTATAGAGCAATTACCGTCTTCTCTTGCAGCTGTCAGTATAGATGCTGCACTTAATCCTTATGCTTTTTAACTATTTTATTTTCATTAAAGTATTTTGAAAATATTCTCTTATGGTTACGTTTAGATAAACTAAAAAGTGTGATGAAATCCCCCCCCTCCCCCCCCCCTCCCCCCCCCCGTTTCCATCCTGTTTCAGGATATTGCGGTCAGCATCAGCATTTTTCAGCTGTATGTTGATTCCTAGGCTAGATTACGCTCATCAGCACGCCACGACTTTCTGAGCGACCGGCTCCATACTCTCATAAGTCACTGGTGCGACTCGAACCACTTCCAATTCTCGTGCGCTCACGTTAACCACGAGAGTATTCAGGGTTACGGAGAAAGCTGCTAATACCTCGACCAGGGAGACCGGCAGTGTGATAAAATAGCTGGGTTAACTCTTTCTGCTTCAGGCAACAGTTACAGTAGCTCTTTCTATTCTCAAATGGTTATGTTTAGACAAACCAAAAATTGATTAAAGTAGCTGTGTAACTCTTCTGTCCCAGGTAGCAGTTACTGTAACTCTTTCTGTCCCAGGTAGCAGTTACTGTAACTCTTTCTGTCCCAGGTAGCAGTTACTGTAACTCTTTATGTCCCAGGTAGCAGTTACTGTAACTCTTTCTGTCCAGGTAGCAGTTATTGTAACTCTTTCTGTCCCAGGTAGCAGTTACTGTAACTCTTTCTGTCCCAGGTAGCAGTTACTGTAACTCTTTCTGTCCCAGGTAGCAGTTACTGTAACTCTTTCTGTCCCAGGTAGCAGTTACTGTAACTGTGTCTGTCCCAGGTAGCAGTTACTGTAACTCTTTCTGTCCCAGGTAGCAGTTACTGTAACTCTTTCTGTCACAAGCAGTTGCTGCTTTAATAAAGTCATAAACTGATGCATCTGAAGGAGTTATCATAGTCACTTTGGAACAGAAAGAATTAAGTTTCAACTGGGACACTGTAGATTTATGTAACGACAGTATGGGATAAAGAAGTTCAGAAAATCTCATCTTATATGGAATATTCAAGAAAAATATAGTGAATTCATTAAGAGGTAAGGGAATCAGCAATCTGGCCATGAAGGAGTAATCAATCACATTGGACGGGCTGATAATATAATGTGCGTTGTGATAGCAATGGCCAGATTCATGTAATATACAGTAATATGTTGATATCTACACAATATATTGGGAAATATTGACCTCTGAATATAGATAAATGAATTATTTACTCCTGAATAAAGATGTATTATTGATGTGATAAGAAATATAAGATTGATCTAATAAGAATTAGTTATAATATTGAACCACAGGGGCATACAAACAATTGTATACAGTATATGAATGAATGTGCTGTAGAAGACGGGCACTTACCCATTTGCCTAGGGCCACGTATTATTGTTTCAGTTAACAGTAGGCAATATTCATGTTGTCACCACATTATTTCTGATATATTTGCAGCATTAGAGCCAGGGATTCTAAGGGAGCCTACTCCCCAGTTCTGAGAATTGCCATAGCTGTATGTCCAGTCTGCAGTCAACATGGAACATGCAGCAGCAATGGAACTCAGGCCGAGTTCCTGGAGGGACAGTTCCAGATACTGAAGTGCAACTGTTACCCTGCCTACACAGGTGAGATCACTTTAGATGTGAATCTTAACTATGTCCACCTTCTTCATCATCATCAAGCGCCCTGCCAGCTGGCATAGGCGTTCATGGCTCTCCACAGACCTCAGTTTTTTGTGTTCTGGATCAACTATGCTGATGATATTCCTTCATGCCACCATCTCAATCCGTCCAGCATCATTTCTCTTGGTCTGCCTCTCTTCCCCTCTGTCCACCGTAGACAACTATTATGTTTAAGTAATGACTGTCTGGACAAGAACAAACATTTACCGAAGAGAAATGATTGGTTGTTTCCAATGTTGTACACTTATTACACATAAATATCAATTGGGGAACCCTTTGAGGCCACTTAGACAGTTCATAAATAAACACACATATTGTTTGGCACTCACAGAAGTATGGGTAAGAATTAGAGACAAGAGGACACACTGGACAACATAAAAATTGAAAACTATAGTTACTGACCAGAATTTGAACCTGTCACCTCCAAATGATATTTATGTGTAATACGTGTACAATATTGGAACGACCAATCATTTCTCTTCTTTAACCTTTACAGGGCAAACGCTTGTCCGGTTTTTAGCCCTGAATGGGCAAGATTTTTTCAGGTTCGGTAAAATTTCGGGTTGCGTTAGTAAAAACATAACAAATAAGATGTTAGTCAACCGATTTTAGTTTAATAAACAATATAATAAAGGGAAAAGCATGCAGAATATGTTATTCACGTGATTGTTGTCGGTAATCCATATATGAACACAAATATTTACGAAATACAGCATATTGTTTGTAATTTTCTGTCATCTATACGGCAATTTACAAACACATTTTCAGAATCATAATCACTTTGTTTAAAGTCCGACTCACGACTGCTAATGCAAAGTAACGCTTTTCACTGATATCTAGCTGCGATTAATAGTCAACTTCGTGCCCTTTAATGTCACTTAAATTGAACCTAGCGAAATCTCGGTTATCACTTGAAAAATCACCGAAATCCATTTTGAAAAACTAAGCGTAAAAATCCCGAAAACTATAAAATAAAAGTCCGTAAAAGTCCGTTCAAATTCATAGTAGGCACTTACAAATGGCGGCCATGTTGTCAAGCTATCGTCGAAAGCGAAAGTAGCCGTTGGAAGTGTCGGAAAGCCGAGAGATCGCATTTTTATAATGCACCATAGTATCGGACGTAATCGGCCGATCTGCTTGTTTAAGCGACCCGCCGCAAATGGACGTTCTGCCCTGTAAAGGGTTAAATGTTCATTACTACACTGGACACAGTTTTTTTATTTGACCTATTCTGCTTTAAAATAAATTCTGAGACCTGTGGTGCTATTTCAGTGGTTGGATCAGAATTATGTCCATATTCCATAGTTGTGGGTTCATGTGGGTGACATCTTTTTGAGGGGTGTCTAGTTGGTCATGCGCCAAATTACGCTTGTTCCTGTAGCGAGGCGCTGACATCAGTTGGAGGTGATAGGTTCAATTCCCGGTCGGTAACAATAGCTTTCAATTTTTATGTTGTATGGTGCGTCCTCTAGTCTCTGATTCTTTCCCCTACTTCTATGAGCGCCAAAGAATGTGTGTGTATTTATTTATGAAATTAATATTTAAACTCTTTCAAAGAGATCCTGTTAACCTCTGTCCTGGTCATTTGTTCAACTTGTTTTATTATAGAACATTATTTAACTTTCTTTTGTCCTAGACAGTTATTATTATAACCTGTTCTGAATGAGACACGTATTAAGTTACGGTACCAACTGCCTGGGACAGAAAGAGATAAGCTTGCAACGTATGGAATGGAAATCCAGTACATATAAGGTGGAATATTTTGTATCACAACAGTTAGTAAGCTCGTATGTAAAAGTGTTTGAGAATTAGTGTCTTCTCATATACTTCCTCAACAGTAACGTTTTTATCTATCACAAAGTCAATAATGTAGTTCAGAAATTCTCCCATAATCATATAATTTAGCCCTCATGTAGTTGGGGAGCACCATGTTTCTATTTTGCGTCTTCCATAAGCCAGATAATCTTCCCTTTTAGCTTACACTTACAAGAATAGTGTGATAGAAGAAGCCTTCTGTTGTACAAAGTGGTAAAATTTCTGGAAAATAAATGTGCTTGAATGTTTCTTGAATGTTTTAGGTGACAACTGTGAGTCTGAGCTCAATGCTTGTAAGTTATCTCCCTGTTCTGAGGGACAAAACTGCACTGACCTGACAGCAGCCCAGCAGGGAAACAGCTCTGTGGGCTACAGTTGTGGGCCTTGTCCGGCTGGTACCACAAATGTGAATGGATCGTGCGAAGGTGAGTTGTAATATAGATATCAATAGATCATGTGAAGTAAGTGGTATCACTAATGTGAATAGATCATGTGAGGATTAGTTATGCTGTTGTTTGATTTAACGCATTAGCTTCACAGCTTTGTGGCTAACATCAAAGTGTAGTATCTGCAATTGATCTTGCCAGGGGCCACATGCCGAGGCAGTCATCCGAATGACATACACATACGTGGGACCTGATGGGGCAGCTCTGGCCCCTAAGGAACCACAAGCCCTTATACAGAAATGTTTTTGAAAGATACCAGATTTATAAAAACATCCTTAGACAGGATTAATTTATGTTTATATTTTACAAATATAGTTGTCTAAAAATGTAAGTTATAAAATAAAATAACAGTAAGGTGTGCCTTAAGGTGTTAATCTATATCTATAAAAGAGACTGTATGTCCGTCCATTCTTTATGCGGTCGCAAACGGTCCATCCGATTGAGATGAAATTTTCTACACGTTTTCTTTTCATTCCTGTGCAACTTTCTGTCATAGTTTTTTAGTGTAAAATCGGCTACTTACTTACTAAAATTTAATATTTCATTTTTCATTATAATTTCTATATAGCAAGGGGACTTAACTCTAGAAAAGTTATTTCAAGGGGCATAACTTTTAATAACATTTCTATATACTTTATAGTCATATTGTTGCATCGTTTTCAAAGATTTATAAACTCTTTGTCTATAGTTATTTACAGGCATATGAGTTATAATAAATAATGATATAATCTTTAAGGCATTTTCAAAATTTTCATAAAAATAATGCATAATGCATAACATTGTAACTCATCTTTTTATGCTTAAAGAAGTTATCTATAGTCATGTAGGTGATTGAAAGCAGTTTTCATTAAAAATAATGGATGGTGTGTGGAAGGACATTCTTTTAAGTTACTGTGTGAATTTAATGAGACGCTCCCCGCCAGGAGCTGGGCGAAGCCACGCCGGGTCAGATAAATAGACAGACAGACAGACAGATAGTCGGGAACGGGAGCATATATGACTACTTTTATGAATTAAATGAGATGCTCCCCACCAGGGACTGGGTGAAGCCGGGCCGGGTCAGACAGATAGACAGACAGACAGATAGTCGGGAACGGGAGCTTATTTGACTACGTATATGAATTAAATTAGATGCTCCCCACCAGGGACTGGGTGAAGCCGGGCCGGGTCAGACAGACAGACAGACAGACAGACAGATAGACAGACAGACAGATAGTCGGGAATGGGAGCTTATATGACTACGTACATGAATTAAATGAGATGCTCCCCACCAGGGACTGGGTGAAGCCGGGCCGGGTCAGACAGACAGACAATCGGGAACGGAAGCTTATATGACTACTTATACGAATTAAATGAGATGCTCCCCAACAGGGCCTGGGCAAAGTCGGGCCGGGTTGGACAGACAGATAGACAGACAGATAGACAGACAGTCGGGAACGGGAGCTTATATGACTACTTATATGAATTAAATGAGATGCTCCCCTCCAGGGACTGAGCAAAGCCGGGCCGGGTCAGCTAGTGGTATATATAATGCTAGTCCCATATTTTTTTAAATAGACCAATCGACACTCTAAGGGTGATGTGGTCACTACCATATTGTGGCGAAAGCCATGGCCTGGCCCCCCAAATCTTGCTAACAGGAGCAGGATAGTATAATAACATTATATAGCTGTTTGCAGGTTACCACAAACCATTTACAAGTAACATAATACTAGTTTAGTTTACGGGGTTTTATGTAGTTTGGTCGAACAGAGACAACCGAGCAAAATGGCCAGGTTAGTCAAAGTGCCAAATAGGCTACAGTTTTCTGGCTAGTACCTCGTGAAACAGCCAACTCAGCCGGTCGACATTTTGATATCTAAAGCTAATATTGAATATCAACAGTGGTTACATTGCATCACAACTGTTTAATATCAAGGCCGGTTGAGGTATAGAGGTCGGCAGACTCATAAAACTGGATTGTTGTGTCACCACCAACGCCATCATTGCCAAACTCATCACGAGAATCACCCAACCAAATATTAATTCACATAATAAAAGTTTACAAATATAGTGAAGTAAACATACTACCAGGGAGCAGTCAGCCAAAAAAGTTGTCATAATCAGTCTAGAGCTGCCAACAGAAGTTAATAACACTAAGACACTGTTGTCAAGTCTCAGCCTAGGTATAGACAAATACCAAAGGACAATAACAATAATCATGGAACAAACATAAGCCAAGACGCCCTCTTTCACTGTGACCTGTAGTGCAACATCCTGATCAGCAGCACGAGGAGGAGACGAGAAGCGATACAACAGTTGTTCGAGATGAGTCGTGGGCAGAGAACTTCAGCTTAGTGCCTGGCAAACCCTTCCTATGCCAGGAGACCTACATCGGACCATTGCATCATTAGCACCTTACAGTGATTAGAGACCGAACATGTTGGCTCAGTAAAATATATTTATTTTTCAAGAATAGGACAGAACAAACATAATCAAAATTATATAAAATAAACCATTTGAGTGTAGTTTGGAAATTTCTAACTAGCAACTCTGTTATAAGTTTACTTAAGCGCTATCGAGTGACAGAGCGAAAGATTGTACTGAATTTATATAGTCTTGTCTATCTCCTTGTGGTGAGACAGTGCAAGAATTGGGGGTTTCTTTACTTCCCAGGCACATGTAGCAGGATAAATAGGTCTGCAATCTGTATTTAAAGTATTGCTGTCAATCTTACCTTCCTTAGCCTGGTCACTGTTAGAATACTTGGTCATTTCTTAAGCCAGTAACTTCATACGGCCTAGATTCATGTGCCTTTTGATCTTGTCTTCGGCAGTGAATAGTCTTTCTATTTCTGAAAGTCTAATTCTAAGTCTAACTTTGAGTGTGAAATTATCAAATAGCTAGCACTACGCTACACAGACTATCGGTCTTTACTTGCCTGGGCACCACGAAATGTTCTGGTTTCAGGTTGGCTGGACTTAGAACCCTGGTCTTACTTTCAACATCCTTGCCTCAGTGTTGGATCTCATACCATTGACATGACTTGGGTTGAGTCAAGAACCGACATCACAGCACTCAGGACATTCCCATATGTGCTCTATCTTCATAGTCAACAGCGAGCAAAGAGTTCCAATACTAACAGTACCAGTAGCAGTCTGACTGTGCGCCCTACAGGCCTTTCCTCAGAGTCCTGAGTGTCGGTCAGATCCTCTGGTCACTCCCTGCAGCACCATTCTCCCCAAGCCATGATATACTATTGACAGTTATATATTTATACGTGTGCATTAGTTCTGTGTGTTTCAATCCACCATTTGTATAGTAAGACTATCTTTAACAGGTCCTAATATCAGTATAAAGATCTTGGTTTCAACATGCTGCAGTTGAACAAGGTTTAGATTTATAAACGAAGATATGAACTGATTTATTTACACAGAACATACTTAATAACTTTCAGGTGAAGTCAATTTTTTAATTTTATCAGAACACAATAATTTATAGAAGTTTAGAACTACTGATTAATTCAAGCAGTTCATAAATGCTCAACATAGTGATTATTAAATAAAAGTCCCTTAAAAGTCGACAGGGTTGACTTCATTGTACCGGGTTTTATCCCATATGGCTCAGTCTCTTTCCACAGCGTGGAAAGCGTCGCACAAAGCACAAATTCCGTAGCTCTAGCGACGACCCACAGGAGTCTTAAAAAAATTTAACTAGTGAACCGAAGGACGTGGTGCGGAATCGAACCCACAACTTTCGGAGCCTGAGTAAAACGGCTTGACCACTTCACCTCGAAGACTTCAAGCAAACCATGAGAACGTGTTAATGTCATGAGTGTAGTCATACTTTAAGAACTATGGCATTATACTTGTTAGAGCAGTTGGTCAGTGGTGGTCCTTGGTTCAGTCCTCAGTAGTTGCAGGATTGTAATGTTTTCTCAACTTTAGGACCATGGCATTGATTTGCTTTTGAATAAACATACTACAAGATAATATTAAACATTTTCTGTGAAGTAAAAACAGTAAAGATGGGAACTGGTAACATCAGGTTATTAAAAGACACACTTTTATAAAAACCATACTGGAGAGTAAGGTTAAAGGCAAGAGGTAGACAACAATACAAGTGGGAAGATAACATCAAAAGATGGACAAACAGCAGTCTATCAGTATATACAATCAAAGCGAGAGACAGACAGTGTTGGAGATTCATTGCAGCCAGCCTTCATTATGGATTGAACCCTAATGTCAGTGAGCACTGTTATAAGAACCAGAAATCTTATGAATGGCTAAAACAGTGACTAAAAAACTACGGGTGCTTATTAATTGTTGCTTGTGCAGATTAGGACTAAAATGGTATGAAAGAATTGCCAGTTTGGAGCTCACAGAGAGAACTAATCAAATCCCAGTGAATCAAGAGGTGATGAAAAGATGCTGGCATTGGGTAGGGCACAATTTGGAAAACCTGTTAACATTATAACTAGAGAGTTCTTTCTCTGATCCCAAAGGGCAAAGTCAATATAGATTGACCTACGACACTTGGAGGACAGAATTACAGACATATATGAATAATATTGGGGGACATGGTGGGAGCTGCAGGAGATAGCAAAGGAAAGGAGGGCTTGGAGTGAGACAGTTGAATGTGTACAATATTGGGGGACACAAGGCAGTTGAATGTGTACTCCATTGAGGGACACAAGACAGTTGAATGTGTACTCCATTGAGGGACACAAGACAGTTAAATGTGTACTCCATTGAGGGACACAAGACAGTTGAATGTGTACTCCATTGAGGGACACAAGACAGTTGAATGTGTACTCCATTGAGGGACACAAGACAGTTGAATGTGTACTCCATTGAGGGACACAAGACAGTTGAATGTGTACTCCATTGAGGGACACAAGACAGTTGAATGTGTACTCCATTGAGGGACACAAGACAGTTGAATGTGTACTCTATTGGGGACACAAGACAGTTGAATGTGTACTCTATTGAGGGACACAAGGCAGTTGCAGAAGAAGGATTGTAACATAACCCATGGAGGTCAGCTTGGCTGAATGGTTAAGAACTCTCGTTCTTAAACATTCGATGTGCTGATGCTGAGGGACCAGGGTCAATCCCTACACTGCTCAGTTGAACTAAAATGTTGACTTCTCGTCCTTGACTTGGGGATGTAAATTACAATTATCTCTGAAGTCGGAGTGGGTTTGCCTAATGGCAAGGAACACTGGTAATAGTTAAAGTTAATCCACATGAAAAAAAATCAGTCCAGTGCACTAGAGGTAGTAGCAGACTGGCTATGCTTGAGTTAAAAGTGAGCACATGCCACCACACACACAAAAATAGCCCATGGTTTTTATTGCCTCAGGAACTTTGTTCAATTCTTTTGTAATACAGAAACAGTAAACTATTTTCCCTGTGTTTATTAATTTGATTATTTATTCTTCTGTTACAGATATAAACGAATGCCTCAACAACAAAACATGTGATCAAGGGTGTCTGAACATATACAGATCATACAGTTGCTACTGCAGGCCAGGGTTTAGACTGGACCAGACAAACCCCAGAGTTTGCATTGGTAATTATTGTATTCTATTGTGTTGAAAACCAATTGATATCATGTGCCATTCTGAGTGGCGTAGAAAGTCATGTTCCTCTAGAGCAGAGGTCACCAAACTTTTTTCACGGCGGGCCGGATTAGCTGAGAAAATGACGAGCGCGGGCCGGATAGTCATCCTGTACAATACTTGCGCCGGTCTCCGTGGCGAAGGTCTTACAGACGCGGTTCGTAATCCGGTATAACCGTGTTCGAAACACACCTGTGCGCAGTTTGACAGCAGACAACGTTGCACTTGCTTTTGTGCTATGTTATGGGTGCCGGTCGTTCAGAAAGCAATAGTAAACTACTGAACGTAAACTTGCCAAGATATCAACAACAGAAAACAATGCAGGTGTTGACTGCAAACGTCCTGTAAAGGATATACAACTAACTTTAACAATAATTGCAAGCTAGAACGAAAGCTCTGGAATAAAGACGAAAAACTAAGTTAATCATAGGAAGAGCGCGCAATGCACGCACGCGCACACACACATGAACGTGTGCGCACACAGAGAGAGAGAGAGAGAGAGAGAGAGAGAGAGACAACCAACACATTTATTTACTAAACAAAGTTATCAAAGAAGGCGACGTTAGCAAAAAGATAGTTCCATCAGACCTAATGTGCACATATCCGAATCTCACAAACTAAGCTGCAAAAGAGGTTAGGGAGATTTGTGAAATTGACATGTGGCTTTCAAAATACCATCAATGTTTGGTTTGGAATTGCTGCATCCAATCAAGAGAATTGCTTTCAAATGTTCATCAGTCAATCGCGTTCGATGTGGTGACTTCACAGACTTCATTTTTTAAAAATGTTTGCTCACAGACATAAGTTGTTCCAAACACTGATGCCATACCAGCTGCAAATTTCTTAATTTTCGGAAGCTCAACATCAGGTAAGCAGCGGTACAATTCAACAAGTTTTCCTTCTCTGAGCTTCTCTTTCAACAAGTTATTTGGTTGCAAATCAGTGAGCTCCAATTGTAGTTCAACTGGCACATCATCAAGTTTACAATCAAACGGATTCTGGAACAGAAGAATGTCATTCTCAATTCTGTCAAGATCTGGAAATATCTCCAAACTCTTTGAAACAGTGAAAATGAGAAAGGTTTTCTCCTTCTAGTTGTGCTTCCAACAATGACAGCTTTCTCCAAAATCCTTTGATGGTTCTGAAGAGATCACAGACGAGGTAAACCTTTCCCTGAAGTTTCAAGTTCAGTTAATTCATGTCGACCAAATATGACAATTTTTACAGCCAGATAGGATCTGACAGCTGTGAATAAGCTCTATCTTTTTCAGTGAGGAAAACATCTATTTCATTTCGGAGCTTGTAAAAACGAAGCAGGACTTTACCGCAGCTAAGCCACCTGACTGATGTTTGATAAGGCAAGTCACAGAATTCAGAATCAATTTATTCAAGAAAAGCCTGGAACTGACGGTGATTGAGTGCAAGTTCCCGAATGAGGTTCACAGCAGAAACGACTGTTTCAGTACACAATAAATATCTAAGTCTTCCCACAGAGTACTTGCTGATGTATGATGCAGTGTATGAACAGAGTGCCCTGAATTTGCAAGTCTTCCAACTGAGTCCTGATCTGCCCCATCAGACCCTTCCTCACTCCAGCTATTTTCCCCCCTCCATCAACTGTAACACCTCGAAGCTGATTCCGCTGAAGATTATAGTCTTGCAAAATTGTTTGCTCTTCCACGAAAATGTCTTTCTCAGTTGTTGTTCCATGCATGCTGCAAATGGATGCCAAATCTTCCGTTATCTGAAAGTCCAAATTGACACCAAGAATGAACACGAGAAGTTGTGACGTACTCTAGAGGTCAGTAAACTCATCCAGCTCCAGAGAATACCACAACAAGATCCTAGCTTTCTCGCGTATCTGTAGCACTATGTTCTCTCTAAGTTCTTGCCGAAAGGCTGATAGTTCCAAACAAATCGGCTTTCTCAGGACACAAGTCATTTGCTGCTTCGATCATACACTCTTTGATGAAGTAGTCATCAGTAAACAGCTTTCCTCGTTCTGCCATCTGTTTTGTAACTTGTACGAGTGACAGATTGATTTTCACAAATTTTCTCGTGAAGAGATTTCTTTGTGTTTCAAAACCATGTTTAATGGACTCATATTTCCCAGAACGTAATTTTCCAGAAAACTTTTAATATGTTGATAGATGTTTTGTTTCGTAGTGACACCGAAGATTGTACTCTTTCAAAACGGCAACACTTTCGCTGCATCTTACGCAACTGGTTTTCTGGTCCTTTGTTTCCACAAAGAAGTACTTTACTCCCCATTCCTCATTGAAAAATCGACACTCGGCGTTCACTTTTGTTTTCCTAGTAGCCATAATTAAGGACGAAGTACACGGGATCTGAAAATGAAAAAAAAAGACATTAAATTAGAAACATAATTAAATTCCTATTGAAACTGAAGAAAAGCAGAGGACTAGGGGTCACTGGTGAAGCTACGGCTCATCAAAGGTACATATACAGTTTATAGGTACCTTTGTGTAACCGCACAGAGATGATCGAGATAATAGCACAACGCCGACTGTTCATGGGCCGTAGAAGAAGAGAGGAATAAGAAGACAGAGAAATTCATTCTATTTCTACGGCTAACAAGAAAAGAAAAGATTTAGAAATATCAGATGAAATTCAGGTCCATTTACAGGGAATCAGAATAATGTAATTGAAAAGATACAACAACATCTGATTAATAATACCAATGCACAAATAAATAAAATTCATGATTAGATGCAATAACAAAATAGGCATCCTCATGAATAAACATACACATGATCATCCTTCACAGTACCAGTGATCTTCCATCACAGCATGGTAGTCATCCAACATAGTACCAGTGATATTCCATCACAGCATGGATAATCATCCAACACTGTAACTGTAGTCTGATACAAAACACCAACAATTATCAGAAAACAAGATGGAACAAAGGTCATTCATTCAGTAGCATGTCCTTTGCAGAACCTTGCTCCATAACAACCTTCCGGAAAACCTCTCGATCATAAGCAAGATGTCCCGCTTCAGATACACCCATCTGGAGATCATCCGCAACATCCTGCACCCATCTTCTCTTTGGCCTTCCTCTTCCTCTCTTCCCAGGCATATACCCCTCCATTATTGTTCTCAGGCACAAACATAGCTATTATATTCCTATAGTCCTATTCAAACTATGAAGGTTCCGTCAAAACTCACCCCGCAGCAGATAATCGTCAATCCACAATCAAGATCCTCTTGGATCTTTTGGATCTTCACATGGCCTGTCTGCCCTCTCAACTGCGGTCTGGAAAAACAGTGGCCACGCTCGGCCGTGCCTGGGGCATGTTAGCCCATCTGCTGGGTAGTGGCTCAGAGGGATGAGTTCAAACCCTCTGCTGAAAATTAGACATCAGCATCTCTTCGGCCTCAGTTGTTTTCAAGGCCAAAGAGGCGGGAACATGGCATGACTGGGCTCTTATAGGCACGCCAACACAACATCCAAGCATCCTGTGCATTTTTTACCAGGGTATCATGGGATATGCTACTCCATACTCTTGTAGAGCCGCGGCAGGCGGCTTCATTTGGTAATATAATATATCTCATAATAAGGTTTCCAAAATATATAAATAGGGCCGCATAAATAAACGGCCTAGAGCAGCCATGAGGTCTCTGCACGATCTCCTATTATTCTAAACATAATATTTACATTTAAATTGTATCACAATGTCTCATGTTTCATACGTTATATCAAGCAAGTTCGAGTACCATCGCGGGCCGGATGAAATGACGTCGCGGGCCGGATCCGGCCCGCGGGCCGTAGTTTGGTGACCCCTGCTCTAGAGACATGTGTCCACTGTGTCCTTGATAAGTTCAGTCATTGATTAACTTCTGAACTGATGTGTGCCATTAAGTATTCTGTAGTCATGTGAACAAATATTGCTTTACAGACAGGTTGCATTTTATATAGTAAATATTCCTGGCATTAGGTAATTAGCAGTTGAACCAGTTATTTGCATGTCCTTTACAGAATGTTGCAATCAACCCCAGCATTTATTGACTGTTTGTGATTTACTAGGCACGTGTACTTTCAATAGTTTGCCATTGATTTCTGGACGACAAACGCTCATGCTATTGTTAAAAATTAACACAAGGCAGTCTGCTACCAAACTGACTGCAGCCGATTGTGAATATGGGATTCTCTGAGCTGCTTTGTGGCAAACGCTCCCAAGGCAGCCAGAGGAAAGCTTTAAAGACACTGAAAATTTCACTGAAAGCTTTTGGAATTGATCTTGACACCCGGGAGACTGCTGCCAAAGATCAAAATTTGTGGCGTACATCATTACGCAAGGGTGCAATCACTTGTGAAGCAACCAGGACTGTAAGAGCTGGGAAGAAGAGACTGGACAGAAAAACCACTGCAGGAGATCCTCCTCCTGGAACGTCAAGCATTCTTTGCCCACGTTGTCAAAGAACATTTCGAGCCAAAATAGGCCTTATCAGCCATCTCAGAACTCACGGCTCCATACTTTCAACCTCATTGGATGAAATGAATGGTCATCATCATTCTTGATGGACAAACAACACCTCTTCACCACAGATGCCAGCATTTAGCAGTAGTGTGAAGAAATATGACATTACAGACAAGCTGTATTCTACATAGTAGATGTTCATGGTATTAAGTATTTAACTGTAAAGGACATGCATTTAACCGCCACTGGAACTATTAGTGTTGGAACTCTTCGCTGGCTGCTGAGGATGGGGACGGAGCGCTTATGGGAATGTCCCGAACGCTGTGATGTCGGTTCCTAAAATCAATCAATCAATCAAGTATTTAACAAAAATGTGAAGAAATATTACATTACAGACAAGCTGTATTTTATATAGTAGGTGTTTATGGTATTAAGTATTTAGTAGAAGTGTGAAGAAATATTACATTACAAACAAACTTAATTTTTACAGTAGGTGATCATGACATTAAGTATTTAGCAGAAGTGTGAAAAATATTACTTTAAAGTAAGGTTGTAAAATATATAACAGACACATATGGCATTCAGTAGTTACCAGTAGTGTGAAGACATATTACTTAAAGTAAGGTTGTACAATATAGTATTTACTGACAGCATTAAGTATTTAGCAGTAGTGTGAAGACATATTACTTAACATAAGGTTGTACTCTATATAGTAAGTACTGATTGCAGTGTAAAGATTGTACGGTGTACGAAGATGCGGAGGGCTTAAGTATTTAACAGTGGTGTAGAGAAATATGATTTATTCTCCGTTCACCTTCAGATGTCAATATGAAAAAAAAATGCAAATAAAGCAGCAGTGCACGCGAGACTGTTGATATCCCCATAGAGTTTGTCTTCAGATGGAGCGGATATAGATCAACATATTTTTCTCTGTTCTGCAAATGTTGAATACTCCTGCAACAAATGTTTAGCTGTCATTTGACATTGTTCCACAATTATATTAAAATATGATTTAATTGAATACTATACAATCCATCCATCCATCATGTGCCATGCCGGTAAGCGTGGGCGGTCATGTTCTGCCATCTCACTCGATCACCAGAGTTGTGGATCAGCTCCGTGTTTCTGTCTCGACCATGCCACAAGGCCAAGCCATCCAGGTATTTGCTTCTAGGTCTTCCCCTTGGTCTGTTCCCCTCGATCTTACCAGTTGTCACCAAATTCTCCAATCCATTTCTTCTCATAACATGCCCAAAAAATTTTGACTGTCTACGTCTAATTTCTCTAATCAATTTACGATCTTCATTTGTTTCTTGAAGAACTTGTTCATTGGTCTTTCTGGCTGTCCATGGTATTCTTTGCATTTTCCTCAGAAACCACATCTCCACAGCCATCAGATGTTTTTCAGCCTGACTGCTCATTGTCCACGCTTCACATCCATATAAAAGCACAGGTTCTATGTAGCATCTCAACACTCTTTTTCTCGTTTCAATTGACATCTTTTTATTGGTCAGTATGTTTTTCATCTTGCTAAAGGCTACTTTTGCCATGGCGATTCTTGTTCTAATCTCTTCAAGGCATCTTCCATCAGATGTTATTACTGTTCCGAGATAATTGTACCTATTCACTTGTTGAAGAATATTCCCATTTACTTGTATATTACATTGTGGTATTTCGTTCTTCCTAGTGACGACCATAATCTGTGTCTTTTTACAATTTAATTCTAACCCTAGTTGTTCACTGTGTGTAACAATCGCATCTACTAAATTTTGCAGGTCTTGTTCATTGTCTGCAATCAAGACTGTATCATCTGCATATCTAATGTTATTGATGCATTGTCCCCCAATGTTGATTCCTTCCATATCTTCAATATTTCTGAAAATACGTTCACTGTACAGGGAAAACAGATCTGGAGACATTACACATCCCTGTCTCACACCTCTCTTAATAGGTTGATATTGGCTTACTTCATTATCAACTCTTATGGCAGCTTGTTGTTTCCAATATATGTTTTTTACAAGCCTAAGATCTTTTCCATCAATTTGTAGATCTTCAAGCATCCTTATCATGTTGACATGTCTCACTTTATCAAAAGCCTTTGTGTAGTCAATAAAGCAAAGGTGTAGATCTTTGTTTACTTCTATAGAATGATCCATTATGGTTCTCAGTATATACACAGCATTTACTGTACCCTTGCCTTCTACAAACCCACATTGTTCTTCCCCTATTTCAGGTTGTATTTTCCTTCTAACTCTTTGCATGATAATTCTTAGCAAAATCTTTGTGTTGTGACTCATTATACTAATTGTTCGATGTTGATCACATTCCAAGGCTCCTGATTTCTTTGGGATTGCAATAAATACAGAATTACATAACTCCTGAGGTATATTTCCAGTATCATATATTGTATTAAGCAGACTGGTAACTTTATCTACTCCATATTCTTCTAAAGCATTAATCATTTCTGTTGTGATGCTGTCTGAACCGGGGGTCTTGCCAGATTTCATATGGTTAAGAGCATTCTGAACCTCCATCTTCAAAATTGCTGGTCCTTCATTATTATTTTGAACATTATACTGTTCGTCTCTGTTATCGTCATACAGGTTTTTCACGTAATCTGACCATTCATGTAATATCTGATCTTTTTCTATTATGACTCTTCCATCTTTTGTCTTTAGGCAGCCTGCTGATGTACGTGTTCTTTGATTAGTAAGCTCCTGAATTCTTTTGTGCATTAGTTTCGCATTGTTACTGTTGTGTTGTATTTCAATTTCTCTGCAATTTTTCTCAAGCCAAGTTTCTTTTGCTTTCTTACATAAGGTTCTCACTTTTCTGTGAATTTCTTCATATTTGGCAGGATTATTTTTGTTCTGTCTTCTTGTTTCCATTAGTTGTAAAATGTCTTCAGTCATCCATGTCTTACGGCCCACTTTCTTTACTTTTGGAATAGTTTTTTCTGATGCACAACTGATTGAATTCTTCATCATTTCCCACTGATCATCTACATCCTGAAATAGGATCTCTAGATCAGACAATATATCAAATTTGTTCTTTACTTCTATGTTAAAATTATCTTGTATTTCTTTGTCAGTTTTCAATTTGCACAAGTCATAGTTAGGGTTTCCTGCTGTATACTTGACTTTCTTTAACTTTACCCTCAATGTGCCTGTAATTAATCTGTGATCACTGTAACAGTCTGCATTTGGAACTGTTTTTACGACTGTTAACGCATTTCGAAACCTTTTGCTAATCAGGATGTAATCTATCTGGTTTTTAATCCTGCTGTCTGGACTCCTCCATGTCCATAATCTTCTAGGATGCTGTTTAAACCAGGTGTTTCCTACAACCATTTCTTGTTCTTTTGCCCATTCTACAAGTCTGTATCCTCTTTCATTTCTCTCTCCCAAACCATGGTTGCCTACACTGCATCCATCGCCTTGCTGTCCTATTTTTGCGTTGAAATCACCCATTATGATATTTATTTCTGATTTTTTGCAGTTCTTCAAAGCAGACTCCATGTCATTATAAAATTCCTCTATGCTTTCTTCACTGCATTCACTTGTTGGGGCATATACTTGAATGACATTTATTTTAAAAGGTCTTCCGTTTAATTTTTTCTAATAGAACTCTGTCTGACACAGACCGCATCCTTTGACAGATTTTGATGTTTGGTTATATAATATAATGGCTACACCTCTTTGATGTTCTTCTCCCCCAGAGTAAATAATCTTACAGTCCTCTCCTGTCCTTATCCCTGCTCCTTTCCATCTCGTTTCCGATATTCCTAATATGTTAATCTTCTCTCTCTCCATTTCTTTTTTTATGTTTTCTAATTTTCCATCTGCACTCATTGTTCTAACATTCCAAGTTCCTACTTTCAATGATATTAATCTGTTGCACCTAGTAGCCTGTTGACGGTCTGGAGTCACCCATTTACGCCGTTTCTCTGATCATCGATGATTTCACACAACATGATTTTCTTGGCATCTGTAAAGAAGGTAGTTTGCCATTGCTTTCCCTCCTAGCAGTGACCATACTGGTCAGTGACCGTAGCCATTGTCTCCTCAAAATTGAGATCCTCTGCCTACCGTCGTGAAGGTGGAGACCATAACCTACAACTATCTGTCGGCTGCTCTCCATCTTCATCCACCACCTGCACCTATGGCTTCACGTAACCCTGATCGGGGGGCTAAACGGGTACTCCACCTTGCCCAAGGGTGTCCCGTAGGCCAGCGGAGGGAAGGAGGCGCCTTACTTCTCCTTTGATAGGGGTTACCCCTACCCCGCTACCCGCTATAAATACATTTATAAATATGTGAGTCTCAACTAAAGAATCAAGAAGAAGAAGAAGGGAAAAGGTATGTCTGTTAAGAATATTCTCAATTTTGTCATTATTCTACTGTTGCATTTATTAAATAAAACATATACATGTCTGTTGAGATAGATGTAATGTTTAGCCATTATTTTACTGTTGCAATTATTAACTTGTAATCTTTGACTGTTCATTAATGTGTGTCAATTGTGTCCACAGACATAAATGAATGTGAAGAGAGAACATCAGGCTGTACACAGGTGTGCACAAACATAGCAGGAAACTACACATGTTCATGTAAACAGGGCTACACACTAAGCACTAATGGGAAAACATGTAACATTGGTGAGATGTCTATAATGTAATTTTATACATTCTTGTCTCATATTCTTCTAGTTTCTTTCCATCTTTGCTCTTTTCTTTTCTTATTTCTTCTTCAGACATTATCCGTTCATTCTGTATGGTCTTAGTCATTTTAATCTTCTGAATTTCATTATGATAAAAATGCCTGCTGTTAATGTTGGTGCACTTGTTTTATCTTTGCTGTTAATCTTTATTTTGTTGTATGACTTATTTCAGTTCTTGATTAGGGCAACAAGTCTGTTAACTCTTTCTGTTCCAGGAATGATTAAAATAACATTCTGAGACTAAAGGTTTTACAATAAGAACTGTTGAAAAATGGAGTTAATTTCACATAAACATTGAAAGCCACAGCTGGGATGAGCTGGGTAAAAGTTGCCACTGTCTGTGGCTGAAAGTGCTCATAAGTATCTAAGTATTTTAGTCATGTCTTCTTCTTATAGTCCACGATGTGTGGCATTGATGATCATGTGTGTTACCAGCCTTCTGTTTCTTGTTCTGCAAATTATTGCTGAACCCAACATTCTTCCATACCATGATGTCAAACTGTCCGGCATCTTCTCTCTTGGTATCCCCCTGCCTCTCTTCCCCTTCAACCCTCCCGTTGTGATGACAAACTCCAGCTTTCCCCTTCTCATGACATGCTAAAAGAATGTGGACTGTCTTCAGCTGATGAGAGTAACTGGTTCTCTTTGTGAGTTGATCTCTTTCAAGATATCCTCATTGGTCTTTTGATCCGTCCACGGTATTCTCATCACTCTTCTGTAAAACTACAGCTTCCACATAATTCCACACATGTCTGCTAATTAGTCATGCAAGGAGTAATTAAGCAATGATGTATTCATGTAAGGAGTAACTGATCTATGTATTGTGCGTTGCCATGGAATGATTTAAGCACCAGTTGTGCAAGTTATGTGCGATCTCACATTTTGCTGTACTTGATTTTTAAATATTACAGAAACATTCTTAGAATACAGTTGACCAAGAAGGAGTAAAATACTGTCATTCTTCAAGATCTGAACATTGAAGAACACGAGCTCATAAATAGCATCATGTCTAGGAAACTGAAATACTTCGGCCATATAAAACGTCTCAGTGGTAGGGAGAGAACAGTCATAGAAGGCACGGTTCCTGGAAGAAAAGACAGAGGTTTACCAGCGCAAAGATGAACACAGGACTTGGCAGCAGACAGGAGTGTATGGAGCAGGACACCTCAGACAGGAGTGTATGGAGCGGGACACCTCAGACAGGAGTGTATGGAGCAGGACGCCTCAGACAGGAGTGTATGGAGCATGACAACTGGCAATGGATCGAAACATTTTCCAGCCAGCCATGATGAAAGTGACTTTCTGCAATGGACCTTCTATGTGATCATGATGATGGTGATGTTAGATGTGTATCCAGCTTATAGTGCACTGAGGATACATCTTTGGTTTCTGCTGAGATAAATGGAGTGTTAATGTTCATGTCCTGAATGCAGTAACTTTGCTTCTTGTATCCAATAGCCAATACTTTCAGCTTGTGGTAACTAACCCTGATTGGTTTGTTCCAGGTGCCAACATCTCATCACAGTGTGGACAGTGTGAACAAGTCTGCTCAGTGACCAATGGTCAGGTGTCTTGTAGCTGTAATATCGGGTACAGGATCAGTGACAGTGATCCTAGCAGATGTGTTGGTAAATGTTTACATGTAGCAGTGTGTGTAATGTAGCTTTGTGTGGTTATACAAGTTGAGGGGAAACTTTTAGCCAGTTACATGCTGTGTAGGTTTATGTGCAAACTTTGTGAGAACAGAATTCCCAGAAATTCCAACTACCTCTTGGAGTTCACTAACAGTAAGAGAAGATTTATGTGTATCTGTTTTCTTTTGATACATAACTGATATGCCTTAGGTATCCATCTTCTTCTTCAGCGTTCCGAGCCATTGAGGTTCTTTGCTGCAAATACAATCCATCTCCATTCGTCTCTCTGGTGAACCTTCTCTTGCCAGTCGTTGATTCCAAGTGCTTGTAGGTCTGTACATGTATTATCTCTCCACCGCCTTCTTGGTCTACCTCGGGGTCTACGGTCATTTATTTCCTGAGTGTAGGCGAGTTTTGTTTCCCTATTATCTTCCATTCTTTCTATATGCCCCAGCCATTGTAGTCTATTAGCCTTCATGATACCAGTGATTAGCGGGGACTTAAACAGATCATAAATGTCTTTGTTACTTCTTCTTTTCCACTCTCCACTTTGTGTATCCCTAATGGGTCCAAAGATGCGTCTTAAAATTTTGTTCTCAAAGGTTTGTAACAAGGCTTCGTCTCCTTTCGTTGTACTCCAGGTTCAGAGCCATACAGCACAACTGGTCTGATCAGTGTTTTGTATATTGTGATTTTGGTGTTACGAGATAGCGCCTTTGATTTTAGTAGATGTTGTAGTGCATAGTATATCTTATTTCCAGAGTTGATTCTAGTTTGTATTTCTTCCCTTATGATGTTGGAGCAGTTGAAGATTGTACCCAGGTATTTGTATGTTTCCGTTCTTTTAATGGTCATATTATCTATTTGTATGTGGCCAGAGTTTTTAGCCATTCCGTCTCTTGAAATTACCATATATTCTGTCTTATCTTGGTTGATAACCAGCCCCATCTGTTGGGCTTTTCCCTTTAAGTGAGTCAATATTTCCAATGTCTTTTGTTCACTTTGCCCTATAATATCTATATCATCTGCATAACCAAGCAGCTTGGATGTTCCTCCAATATCACATTCCTCCTTTACCTTCCTTACAACTTTCTCTAGAGCCAGATTGAAGAGTAGCGGCGATAGTGCATCACCCTGTTTCAAGCCAGATGTTATTTGGAAGGGGTCTGATTTCCTGCCTTTATATGTTACTATATTATAAGTATCTTCCATGCATAGTCTGGTCATGTTGATTAACTTCCTTGGTATTCCAAATTCCTGCATAGCATTCCATAGACTATTCCTATGGACACTATCATAAGCCTTTTTAAAATCCACAAAAATGTTATGGAGGTATCCATGAAGTTAAGAACTATGTGTGTGTATGTCAGTGTGTATACATGCATATGTGTGCAAAATGAGTGAGTGGGCTAGATAGTTATTGTCTCTGAAAATGGGAACACATGGCTGCTGCTCTCTCGGCCTGGTGTAGTCAAATCTTTGCTGGTGCAGTGACCTTTCAGCAGCTGTGAATCAAAGAAGCTACACAGAGACTTGCTGTATAAAAAACCTGAAGCTACCGCTGTCTCATCAACAGTCAGCATTCCCCTGCCATCACTGAAACTGAGGTTTTCCATTGTCAGGTAGGTCTCATCAGCCACCTCTATACCCACTGAAAGATGACAATGTGATACTCATTGGCTGACATAGACACATGTTATATAACTACATACTGCTGGGCCAGCTGGCTTGTGGGTGATCATGTCCCTTCTAAAGTCATGTTCTGAAGCAGTGTATATAACAACTCATAGGCCAATAATTTCCCTTGTCCTGATGCATGATTTCCCAGATCTCCTCTCTCCCCTTCTCCCTTGTATCTCTCTCCCACTCCTCCCCATCTCATTCTCTCTCCACTTCCTCTCCCTCTTTCTCTTCATTCTCTTTCTCTCCTTGCCACTCTCTCTTTCCCTCCCTATCTCAGTCCCCCCCCCTCTCTCTCTCTCTCTCTCTCTCTCTCTCTCTCTCTCTCTCTCTCTCTCTCTCTTGGAAGTGCAGAATGTCAGATGGGCCTGTGTGCCCAATTCTTAACCCTTTGAAAATTAAGATTGTTCCTTCATTCATTCGTTCGTTCTCTCTCTCTCTCTCTCTTTCTCTCTCTCTCTCTCTCTCTGTGCGTGCGTGTGTGCGTGCACGTGCATGCGTGTGCGTGCATGTGTGCCAGCTTGCCTTACATTTCATTATATACTGAATGCATTACAAAATTATTCTCAATTCCAGATGTGGATGAATGCAGCCAGGGAAGTAGCTCTCCTTGCAGCCAGAATTGTTCCAACACAGTAGGCAAATTTGAATGCTCATGTTATCCTGGGTACAGTCTGGCCATAGACGGGGTCACGTGTGTGGGTGAGTAGAGATTTTAAATGTCTAGTACTATTTGGGTGGGTAGAGAGTTTAAATGTCTGGTGATTTGTTTGCTGTGTAGGAATAAGAAGTGGACTTGTACCATGTAGTACAGTTGGCAATGTTTGTATTAAGGAGTGATAAGTGAACTTATCGGTATAGTTAGTGAAACAGTGCAAGGATAATTGTATTTCTGCTGTTCTGTTGATGTGCAATTATATCTGTAAACTATGATGTGTCAAATCTGTATCTCTTTTATTACACTGTTGTTTAATCTGCTGCATTTATATGTGCCTGTTAAATTTTGCATCACTATGATTTGTCTCATCTGCATGCTTCATCTGACTCCAAATTACGAGGGGAAATCAATAAGTAAATCACAAATGACTGTAGAAAAATAACTAAATATGATTACTTGAAACCAGTTTATTTTTATACATACATTGTCCCTTTATTTATCAACATAATTTCCACCAACATTGATGCACTTATCCCATCATTTTATCAGTCCTCCCAAAATGGCTGCAGAGAACTGCGTGCTCTGTTTTCTAAACACGTTTTTACTTTACGTTCAACTTCGGTGTCATTCGCGAAATGTCTCCCGCCAAGGTGGGTTTTCAGTGGACCAAAAAGGTGGAAATCGCTAGGGGCTAAGTCGGGGTTGTAAGGTGGATGTTCCAGAACTTCCCACCTTAGTTGGTTAATTTTCTCCTGAGTTAATCGAGCCGTATGTGATCTGGCATTGTCGTGAAGAAGCAACACTCCTCTAGTCAGCAGTCCTGGGCGTTTTCTTTGAATTGCATCATGAAGCATCGACAGAACTTAACAGTATGATTCAGAATTCACATTGTCACCTTTCTTCTTGAAATTGGTTAAAAGCGCTCCTTGACAATCCCAGAACACTGTCAGCATAACCTTCCTTGCTAATGGTGTAACCTTGAATATTTAGAGCGTTCTTGAGAAAATTTTTCTACCCAGCTATGCACCGCTTTACAGGACAAACATTTGTCAGCATAAACAGGAAGTTTTCCTTATGAATGTCTCTTGCAGGCAGTCCTTTTTGCCCACAAAAAATGCACAACAGCACATTGCTCTTTGATTGTACACTCCGTAAGTACAAGTCACCATTTTGTTTATGCGCTGCGCATGCGCATAAGAACCTTGGCACCACCTGGCGAATGGGAATATAAAGTCCAACCTTGCTGTCACCTAGTGACACCTATATAAAACACCAATTACATTTACCTGCCATCCCACAGAAACGTGTGACTTCCTTATTGACTCGCCCTCTTAAGACGTTTGTATTACAGTGCGCCACAATGTTCTGAAGCAGTGTTTCTCAAACTGTTTTGAGTCTCCCTTTCATACTATCATGCATCCCTACATGCAAAGGCAAAAACAAGGAAACAAAACATTAAAAATAGATTATTAAGACTGCTGTTGCTGAGGTAGCGAGTTCAACCCCTCCATCGGTCAGTTGGAGTAAAATGGTGACTTTTCATCCCTGACGTGGGAGCGTAAATTACAATCAGCTTGGAAGTCAGAGTGGGTTCACCTGATGGTGAGGGACACTTGTAATTAGAAGAACTAATCCACATGCAAAAATCAGTCCAGTGCACTAGAATAGTAGCACTACACATTCAAATAAGCAAACGCAAAAAAAAAAAAATTATTATTGAGAATAAAACTGTAAAACCATGTCCTGAAGATTATTGAGAACAAAGCTGTAAAACCATGTCATAAAGATTATTGAGAATAAAACTGTAAAACCATGTTTTAAAGATTATTGAGAATAAAACTGTAAAGCTGTGTATTGAAGGTTTTTGAGAATAACACTGTAAAACCATGTCCCAAAGATTATTGAGAATAAAACTGTAAAACCATGTCCTGAAGCAGGAATCAGCAGTGGGTTAGTGATGTGGTAGGGCCATCACATTTTGTAGACCTGAGTGCACAGAGGTATCATGGTCGGTCTTTTCCTCACTTTAGCGCAGTGGTTCTCAACCTTTTTTGGCCCATGCCCCCCTTTACCATATTTTCAGAACATCTCTCCCCCCCCCCCCCCTTTCGTATTTGCTACCTAAAATTTTGGCCCGTGCCCCCCTTGACCATATTTTCAGAACACCATCCCCCCTTTTGTATTTCCTACTTAAAAATCCCCCCGCCCCTACACAGTATACATATTAATCTAAGCTAAATTTAATAGCACATACTAAAACAAGTCTTGACGTCCACATAAAATGTGATTTGTGAGTCTATTTACTTTATACAACGAATTTTAGAAGGGTGAGATGTATAGAACTGTAAAGTATGAAGGGAAAAACAATATCAAGTAATCTGTTCTTTTATTAACGCTATCTGGAAATAATCTTAATTCCCCCCACCCACCCACCTGGAAACCCTTAAATTCCCCCTGGGGGGGGGGGGGAGACATTCACCACCGGTTGAGAATAACTGCTTTAGCAGATGACGCACGGTACTGTGGGCAGTAGATGACAGTTGTATTTTATTTTTACAGCAGCAGGTGACAAACGCAGGTGGGGAACCCTAGTCCGACCATGCTCATGACATCAGTGTAGCTCCCTATCAGCTACTCTAATGCTCCCACCAAGAATAAACTATAAACTTTATAATGCTATGGTAATATGTGTATCTGACTAGTCAAGATTCACAACTTTATGCTGAATGTTTATTAAAGCCAAGCTAACATTTACATTGTTTTTTGCCGTGGTTTTGATTGATGAAAGCATTGAATATGCACTCTCACAGAAATATGTCGAGTCTAGAGATACTGACCACATCACCAATTAAAAGCTGATTAGTTTATAAAAATATGGCACTCACAATATATACCCAATGTCATGGAAAAGCGCCTTATGCTTTAATTGTTCTTACATACAAAATGCATGAATGTGCATTTAATTATTTAAACTTGGTGACATTTCTAAAAGCATATAATTCTGTTTGAAATGAAAATTGTGTTAATATGTAGAGCGCTTATCTTTTTATATTTATTTGCTGACAAAGAGATTGAGATATTGAGAGGAATAATTGAATCAAGGCATTGTTTTGCAGAATAATTTACATCATTTTGCCACACGATGTTTTTTGATCATATAATGAGAAGTGAGGCATAGAAGAACATTGTGATGACTGGAAAGATCAGCGGTAGCAAGACAGAGTGAAATTATGCTTGATGGTCTTATATGGGAAGGGGAGAGAAGGTGTTATCAGTAGAATAGATCCAGAACACCAAATACCGAGATCTGTGGAGAGACATGAGCTCTTATACGGCAGATGATGATGATGTAGTGACAGGCATTCACAATCTTGTTGGTTGTCTTGGATGGGGGAAGGTGGGAAAAACCATGTTAGATTATCCATCTCTAGCAACATTCTTGTATAGCACTGTACTGTGCTATTATCATTCAGCTTAGGTATTTAGGAACATACAGATGTCTATTTCAATGTTTTGTTTCATCAAGTAAATTTTTGTAAATATTTCCAAATCTCTCTTGATGTCCAGAATGTGAGAGCCCCAGCTTTGGAGACAACTGCTCCAGCACTTGTGACTGTCGAGGTAAAGGGACCTGTGACAAAGTTCGGGGATGTGTCTGTGACGAGCACTGGTCAGGGACAAATTGTGATAAAGATGTGAATGAGTGTGCAGATTCTGGCGCATGTGCTGATGGACAAGTCTGTGTAAATGAGCCTGGTTCTTTTAGCTGTGTTTGCCCAGATGGCTACCTAATGGACAACGGAGCTTGCTCAGGTGAGATTGTGCAATGATCTTAAAACATACAACTTTGAGACAAAGGAAAATTATTTCAGAAGTTTAACAATCCATGCCCGAATATGTACAGAAATAATACAGATATCCTTCTCTGTTTATTTCCCTTGTTTTCAGTCCGGCAGGATCGTAATGACTGTCTGTCATTATCATCTCCCAGCATTTATGAGACACGTTTACCAATTAAAAAATTAAAGCTATCCTTAAAGTATCTTTCGCTCTTGTTATCGCTTCTACAGATGTCTCATTTGCTTTTATTATGAAGACAATCTGATACATTTGGCCAATATATAATAATGTTTCTGTTGTTTTACCCCTCTGTTTCCATTACTATTACACATTCTGTATTATTATTAAAAGGTGAAGGTTGTTACATGGAGATACTGTCATTGAGGTGTGATGTGTTAGGCCTTCACATAATCCAAGTCATGGCGTAATGAGGTGGGGTGACCAGTTTTCTTCCTCATTGCTTTTCCTTCACAGGAAATCTGCAGACAATTGTGAAAACTCTCTGGTACCCATTTCCGTGAGATGAAATCAACCTCAAAAAAGAAATAATCCTGCCTCTCCTAGGAATTGAACTTAGGACATGCTGGTGAGTTGGGAAATGAGCAGACGGACAGATTGGCTGGGTCTGCATCACTTGGTGGGGTATTGGTGCATGATAAGGCAGATAAGGCCTTGGCCTTTTGGAATCATGTTTATAGTGATTATATATTATATATTATCCCATTATAGCTTGGGGAGACTGGTGCTGCAAGGAGTGATCAGAGGATCTAGCGGACACTCAGGACTCTTAGGGTGAGCCAGACAGACACATAATACCTTTAGTATTGGGACTCATCGCTGGCTGTTGCAGATGAGGACGGAGTATTATAGGAATGTCTCGAGTGCTTCTTCTTCTTCTTTCGTTCGCTTGAAATATGTCTATATCTGCAATGTCGTCTCTTGCATGAATTGAACTGTTTTTTTCAGTTCACACAGTGGTCCATAGAGTTTATCTTCCACCGTCGTCTCTCTAGGCCAGAAGGTTTGCCTAGATATGTTATATTTTGGGCAGTCTTGGAGTATGTGCTCTGCTGTCTGCGACGCCAATCCACATGTGCACATGGCTGTTTCACCAATCTTGAATTTTGTATACATGTGGTTGCGTAATCTATTGTGTCCTGTTCTGAGGCGCAGAATAATGACTTGTTCTGGTCTGTCCATAATGTGGTAGTCATCTTGAGCAGGTTTTGGTGGCTTTCTGACTGATTTGATCATTCTTTTCTTTTGGTGGTATGTAACGGGCACATCAGGCTGTTCCTCTTTGGCTCCTTCCTTAGCCAATTGATCAGCTCTGTCGTTTCCGGGTACTCCACAGTGGGATGGTATCCACTGTATGGTGACTTTATGCTGACTGCTAAGTTCAGAAAGTAGTGTCCTTAGTACTGGCAATTTCCCAGAGAGGAGCGCCTCGAGTACTGATTTTGCATCTGTTAGTATCACCACAGGTTGTGTACCATTGCTGTTATTTAGTAATTTCTCTGTTGCTATCTTGATTGCCTCAATTTCGGCATCATAGTTATGGCAGTACTTTCCTGTCGGTACTCTGGCTGTGTCCCTAGTATTATTTGGGTATTCTATGTACACTCCCGCTCCTCCATTTCGAACAGCATTTTGTGCTGACCCATCTGTGTAGACTCGGATCCAGAGGTCCTGTGGGTATTCTTCATCAAGGAAGCTGAGAGTGGCTGTTCTGCGCTGCACACTGTTCTGTTCTTCCTTGTCAAATATTCCTCTCACTTTTGTCTGGATTTGTAATGATAGTCTATGCTCATCTTTCCATGGAGTTCGCTCTGGAATAGTTGTTAGGGGGATACCAACTGTGGGCAGATCAGTGGTTTCTCTGCAGAGTCGTTTGGCCTGGTGGATAAAACTACTTCTTTTCAACCGCCCCATAGCTAGGTTTTCAAATCTGTTCTTCATAGGGTGGCCTGGCAAGCTGAGGAACTTTTCTGCTTGTATTAGCGTTTTCGTATCTCTGCGCTCACTCAGTGCCTGTGTCCTCCCCATCTTCTCCATTTCCACTATAGGGGTTGATCTCATCCCTCCTGTGGTGACTCTAAGTGCTTGATTTTGCACCTTGTCCAGCTCTTGTAGTGTGGTATTTGATGCTGAACACCACGCAGTTGACCCATATTCCAGGTGTGGTCGTATGCTCTGTTGGTAAACTTTGCTAAGTATTTTCGTACTGGCTCCCCATGTGGTTCCACTTAGCTTTCTCAGGATGGCTATTTTCCTTCTGGCTTTTGCTACTGCTTTGTTGATGTGCTTTCTCCATGTCAGCTTGCCATCAAATGTTACTCCAAGGTATGTTGGTTCTTTATCTTCTCTTAGGGGTGTTCCATTTATCTGGATGATCCCTGCCTTTTGTTTTGGAGAGAGGGTAAATAGGGTGGTGCTGCACTTGTCAGTGTTTATGCTGACACCATCTATTTGCCCATGCAGCAAATGTATCTACAGCTCTTTGTAGCAATCTGGTGGCCACTGATGCATATTCATTTGTGCTCCATAGAACCAGGTCATCGGCGTACATTGCCGCTTTAATTCCATGCGGTAGGTGAGCAACAAGATCATTGATGAAGATTAGAAAAAGTGTGGGGGACAAGACTCCGCCCTGGGGGACACCGTGACGCAGTAGTACTTTCTTGCTCTTGAGTCCGTCTATCTGTACTCGGGCTCTTCTGTTGTGCAAGTATGCTTTCACCCATTTGTACATTCTTCCATTGACTTTGCAGTTTCTCAGTTTCTTCATCAGACCTTCTTTCCAGACTTTGTCAAAGGCTTTCTTCAGATCTATCCATGCCGCAAGCACCAGCTTCTTCTCTTGGAATGCATCCTCAATTTCTTGAGAGAGGTAGGTTGTCTGATCTTCCGTAGAGTAGCACTGCCTAAAGCCAGCCTGCTGTGGCACAAGGATGTTTTTACTTTCAATGTACCACTGCAGTCTGTGATTGATGATGCGCTCCAGTGTTTTGCAGAGACAGCTGGTGAGGCTAATTGGTCTGTAGCTAGAGGCAATGGAACCATCTTTCCCTGATTTTAGGAGGGGTATCATGATTGCTTCTCTCCAGGCTTGTGGAACACTGCCTAAGGTCCAGCTGTTATTGAAGATCTGCAACAGCTTTGTTTTGGCCTCTGTTCCTAGGTTCCTGATCATTTCATTGGAGATACCATCAGCTCCTGGTGACTTTCTCATTTTCAGTTTTGATATGGCTAGCTCCAGTTCGCTGATTGTGATGGGTGCCTCCAGAACCTCATGTACTATTTCCTTCTGTCCTGTATGTTGTCGTTTCTCTCGAATCTCTTGTTGATTCTCTGGACTAATTTTGATATTGCTATCTTGTGCGAACGAGTCCGCAAAATGGTCAGCTGCTTGCTTTCTTGTTAAGATTTTTCCATCTTTATGTAGTGCAATTTTTGAGTAATGTTCCACTCCAGGTCTGGTGAATGAAAAGCCAGGTCAGATGTAGTTGTAGAGTGCCATGATCTCGAGTAGAAAGTATGTGGGTCGGACGGCTTGTTAATCAACATGAATCTATTCTCATCCTGCCAGTCTTCCAGTCTCTCTCCTCTCTGGTCCATGTGATAATAGCCCCAGCTCTGCGAGTGGCGGTTGAAATCGCCACACACAATCATTTTTTCTTTTAGTGGTAGAGTGTCCAGTGCCTGTGGGCGGTCACTTGGACAGTAGTAATTGATCAGATGTAGATCTGTATTACCTGTCTTAAGTTTAAGTGTCTGATACTCAGCCCCTTCCATGTAGACTTTGATTTGGGAAGCCATGATGTTATTTCTTACAAGGGTCAGTATCCCACCTTTTCGCCTGTTCTTTCGGTCAGATCGGTAACACTGGTAGCCTCTGATTTTGAAGGCTATATTTTCATTGAGGTGAGTTTCTTGCAAGCAACATATGCTTACTTTCTCTTTGTCCAGGATGTTTTCTAATTCAACTTTTTTGTTGCTGACTCCCTCCGCATTCCAGTGCATTATTTTAAGTCTTAGTTTAGTATGGCCAGTCGTCCTATTCTCATGTCCCCTGGCTCCACAGGACATCTGAGAAGGACCTCCAGTAGTTGGGGTTGGACCCTTTCGAGACATAGGGCCCGGCACTGCACCTGCCTGGGGGTCCAAAGCAGGGCGAGCACCATAACGATTAGCAGTAGTCGACATATTCCATTTTGCGTGATTGCGTGGCATCCTGATTTCTGTGGTGCGCCTCTTGGCTGGTTGCCTCCGTCTTCAGCACCTTTCTTTGCTAGAGCAGACTGTGGTCTCACTCGAGTGTAGATGTGTACGCGCGCACACGCCTGTCTGCGCATGCATGTCCGTGCATACACATCTAGAGCATACTGGTTATTTTCCGGCGCCAGAGACTCGCCGTCGCCCCTTCTCCTGTTAGTTTAAACAGGCCCGCCACGTGAAGGCCAGGAGTTGGACTTTTGCTGCATAGGTTATGTATTCACGAGCCATTGAGGTATTTGAGCAATGTTGGGCGCTCACCCCAACACCGCGCCTCGGCTATATACAGCAACATTTGGAACCCGTCTCGAGTGCTGTAATGGTACTTGTTGACTCAACTCTGTGAAACTATTTCTGGAATAACTATGTATTATATTGTCTACATCCTAAGAATAACAATAAGCGAATTTATTACGTGATGATGAACAAGTCAAGTCACTCACAACTTTCAGCACAGGTTACTCAACATTCAACAGATTTGTTGCTGTTGAAGTTGTCTACATGTTTGCTCGTGTTGTCCATCACGGCAGGGTCCTGTGATTTGTTTTCTGTATGAATACAATGTCCAGACTGAACAACATTACCAACTGTCATAATTGTTGTTTTCAGACATTGACGAATGTGCAGACTCCAGGAATCGATGTGATCTGACTGTAGAGGATTGCTGCAACAATGTGGGCAACTACAGTTGTAGGTGTAAGGAAGGTTACACACGGAATTTGGCTACAGGTCTTTGTGAGGGTAAGATATCATAGGTAAAACCTCTTGAAATGGTGAAAATGAGCTTTACAAAGATTACAGTCACAAAAAGATGTTGCAGTGATGAGCCTTCTTCAGCAGAGACACAAACTTATTAAAATGAACAAAGATGTCAAAACAATATAACAAATGGAGACATCCGACAAAAACAAAGACATTAGTTAGTTAGTTGCAGTTCCAATTTCACAGCAACGGGTCGTCCCCATTATGCTCCGTTCCTGTGCCAGTGAATATCACATAAAATGCTCCCCACCGCCCAATGTGAAAAGTGGAAAAGACAGGAGTCTCGACAAACAACAGCCCGCACAGATACACTGTGCATAATGCCGCCGCCAGAATGTCATCACACCAGCCCCCCATGAAACAGCCAGTTCATCTCTAAACAAAGACGATAAACAGGTAACATAAATAAAGACAGATAACACACAAATAACAGAAAACAAACAAAAAACAAATACAAAGATGACAAACAAGTAACAAAATGACCACATCACTCATCGAGTGCTGTTTGGTCTATACAAATATGCGTCAGCCTCCTGCACTAAATGCGTATGCGTCATAGGGTGTGTAAAAGTGTCTTTTATTTTCTTTACTTTACTTAGTGTACCAATATAGTTTTATTACTAGTTTTAATACACTAAACAATTTTGACAATTATTAAAATAAATGAACCATACTCAATGTATCAAGAAGGGAGAAAATCAGAAATGATTAAAGCAGGACTAAAGTGGGGGGTATAGGAGCGCTTGATTTCATTAGAAAACAGCAAGTTAAATGGTTCGGCCATATAAGTAGGCTACCAACTAACAGTAGACCACAACAAGCAGTGATGTACAGACCAAATGAAACCAGACGAAGAAGCATCCATATAAATGATGAACAGAGGCAACAATCAAGTCCATGGGAAGCTCGATATATGAAGCACAATAAACGGACACTCTCCCGCTGTTTATGCTTCACCTCAACACTGCAAGTCACGAGATGTGATGAGAATGAATCATTGTCTTTAGCACGAAAATTAAAACTCAGGCAAATCTGGCACCAAATTCCGACATACTTTAAGAGTTAATCATCATAGTCACACAACTGTCTCCAGCCTCTGTCTTCTCATAATGTGACCAACAAATTATTGTTTTGTCTAAATGTGGCTGGACATCTGTTTTTGTGACATTACCTCTGTGATGTGGGTAGCCATCTGTGTTTGTGCTATTTCTGCTGTAATATGGGTAGATATCTGTTTTTTTGACAGTGCCTCTGTATGGATGCAGTTTTGGACATTGAGTAATGAAAGGGTGAAGAAATTGAAGACAGAGAAGATGTGATTTTTTTAGAAGAATGTTGAGAACATCATGAACAGAAGAAAAACAAAATGAGGTATTGACAGCTGCATGTTACAAAATTGGTCATCAAAACTATCAGAAAAAGATAAATTAAATGTATAGACTCTTTCAACAGAAAATGTGGAATTGAGAAAGGAGCCTTACATTTTATAATATTAAGCAACAGAGGTAGAAAAAGACAGAAAGATTTATGTGGAAAGGTTAAACAGCTGGACAGCAAATAATATATGCAACATTAACATGGTCAACATGTATGGACTACGCTTGAGTTCAAAGCGAGTGGACACAAACAACCAACAAAGAAACAGGGAGGAGTCAGTGTCACTGTTCCCATCAGTTGTTAACATTAACCCATTGCTTCCATCCTCAGACATCGATGAGTGCGCCAGTCACAATGATGGCTGTGAGCATATCTGTGAAAATGGACCTGGAAGCTACAGATGTGTTTGTAATGATGGATACAGACTGGCTGCTGACCAACGCAAGTGTGAGATGTGTAAGTATCAAAGTTGTAACCAGTGTATAGAAGATTCAAGCAAATAGTGAGAGGGTGCATAAAGTGTGAGCAGTTACTAAACAGTGTATTTGTATGGATGGTTGATTGGTTTGGTGGGTGGGTGGTTGGTTGATGAGTCCTCTGGAGAATGATAAGGCAGATGTAGTCGAGCCTCTCGGAATCGTGTGTAGAGTGCAGAAGAATAGGTAGATCATGACGACTTGGAGAGAATGGTGCTGCAGGGAGTGACCAGAGGATTTGGCCAACTACTCAAAACTCGGAGGAAAGGCCTGGCAGACACATAATCGGACAGCTACTGGTACCATTAGTATTGTAACTCTTCGCTGACTGTTACAGATGGGGACGGATTATATATATGGGAATGTCGCAGGTTCAGTGTCAGTTCTTGACTCAACTGAGTCCTCTGGAAGACTTTTTCAATCAACTCTTGAAGCCATATGCATTGGTGTCCAGGTCACCTGAGCCCTGAATTTTTTGGAGTGAGGTTGGTACCCAGAACCAAATTACCATCTCCATGCCCCCCCCCCCCCCCTCTCCTCTACAAACTCTGAAACCAGCAGGGTGTGCTAGACCAGTACTGAACCTTCACATCTGTTGAGAGGCATCTTAATTTGTAACCACATCTTGATTCAACAGGTGAGGGGAAGATGCTGGCACTGGATAGAACAAATTATGAGAAAATCTGATAATAGTGTGATTAGAAGGTCCTTTCAGTGGAAGTTGATTGAGTGACTATGCTCCAAAGGCGGATGATGGGCATCAAAAATCACAATATTTATAATAATATATGTAACTATCTATTAGTTACTTTATTATAAGTACTGCAATTATTGCTGCAATATTTTTGCCTACTTTCATAACGAAAGAACACGTTCAGTCTCAGTTAGATGTGAATTAAAGTTATGTTTTTCCAATCCCATTTTACAAATCCCTAGATCAACAACTGTATAACAAAGGTATTATTATAGTATATATGGATAAAGCAATATCTTGTAAAACGTTACAGTTGACATCATCATCATCATGTGCCTTGCCAGCTGGCGGAGCTGTTCATGACTTTCCACAGATATCAGTCCTTCGTTCTCTGGATCAGCTCTGCCACCATGTTAGTCCATCCATCTTTGTTTCTCTTGATCTGCCCCTACCTCTTTTCCCACTGATCTTTCCGGTAGTCACAATGTTCTCCAATGACTTTCTTCTCATCACATGACCAAAGACTGCTACTTGTCTCTTTGTTAAATTGTATATAATGTTTTAGTTTCATTAGCCCTTTCTAGGCAATCATTATTAATTACTCTTTCATCCCAAGGTATTTGCAACATTCATCTCTGTTGCTTCCAAGCTTTTACTAATTTTTTTTATTCATGTTACATGGTTTCCTGCCATACAGCAAAACAGGTTCTATATAACTTTTTAGCACTATGTTTCTCAGATTAAATAATAGTGACTTATGGCATAAGGAATGCCTCTTTAGCTTGACTTATTCTGCACTAAATCTCAGTTATGCATCTTCCATCTAATAATTGTCCATAGGTATTTAAATTTATCATATTTTCCCATTTGTTGTTATCTCACATTTAGGTTTCAGCTTTTTCTTTGATATAACCATGTTTCTGTTTTCTTCATATTCAAGGAAAGTTCCCTTTTTTGCACTGCAATATTAAACAATTATAGATAAACTGTCATAGATCTTGTAGTATTTTCCGCCATCAGTAGCGTGTTATTTGGGGTAGCTCATATTACTGGCCTCTGTTAGTGGACACATGTTTGCATAAAGTTGTTGTGGCTAGAGTTGTGAGGTTAATCCCTTAATTTGCGTGCTTGTATTCCAGAACTGTTGAATTTATATAAGCATATTATTAGTATTATTTTTATATTGATATAGATAAGACAGTGTGTGACCTGAACTGTACCAATGGATGTAGCCGTAATGAGAATGGGACATTTTTCTGCATCTGCCCTCGTGGATATAGAAGGATTGGAACAAATGCTTGCCAAGGTAAAAGAAACATCATCATATAAATAATATGTTTAATACAACCAGAAATGTGAAGTCAAAACTCAGCTATTTTGTAGTTTCTGTGACAATGTTTTTTACATCTTTAGTAAAGCTGATCGACATTGTGGTGAAGTGTAATGAATGCAATTCATAATCCTTCATACTTTATTTGAAACACAACTACAGGCGATTAGGAAGCAAACCGTCTTGTGCTGGTTTTCATACATTGGTATGAGTGCCAGTCATTCAGAAAGCAATAGAAAACTTAGTTAGTTAGTTAGTCTTTCCTCTTGAGCCTAAGGCGGCTCTAGGGCAGAAGTCCTGGCTCTCCATGCTTGGCGGTTCGCTGCTACCTGTTGTAGATCTTGGATGTTTACTTGGCAATTGAATGAGCCTTCTCTGATGATGGTTCTACGCAGGGTCTCTCTTGGTCTTCCCCGTTTTCTTTTCCCTACCGGTGACCATATGAGGGCTTGGTAGGGGAGTCTTGTCTTGTCCATTCTGAGTACATGGCCGATGTAGTTCCAACGGCATCTTCTTATAAAATTGGATACTGTATCTTGCTTAGTCTCTTGTCTTATTTGCGTATTGGTTCTGAAGTCTGTCCAGTGGATGTTTAGAAGTCTTCTAAGACATTTGTTCTCAAAATTATCTTATTTTTTTTATCTAAAGCTACCGTTGATTTCCAACTTTCACATCCATACGTTAACACTGGAATCACATAAGAGTTGAAGATTTTAAGTTTCGTATGTTTGCTGAGTGTCTTTGACTTCCAGATGTTTGACAGTTTATTGAAGGCACCAGATGCCAGTGCGATTCTAGATGATATTTCTGGTGTTGTGTCCCATGTAGATGACATTTTGCTTCCTAGGTAGAAAATAGAAAACTACTGAACATAAACTTGCCAAGAAAGCAAGAGCTGCAAGAAAACGCTAGGGTTGACTGCGACATCTTGTAAATGATATCAACTAACTTTTTTATCAAAACATTGGTCTGGATTCAGTGCCCAACAGTGACAGGATTATATTTTGTCCAGCAAATACATCTCTGTGATTGAGTCAGCTTCAGAAAATGGGTTCTGGATCATTTTCTGGAAAGAACATGCAGTAAGGAAGGGAACTGGTCACCCTATCTCATTATGCCATAGCCTGGAATATGTGAAGGTGTATACAACAGATCCCATTGGTGGTCCATGGGACTGCCTTAATTTACACATGTATGTATATTGACATGGTGAATCTGTTGTTGCAGAGATCAATGAGTGTCTCTCACAAGAAGACAATCAGTGTGATCACAAAGACACATGCAACAACACACAAGGAGGCTACACTTGTTCCTGTCCACCAGGCTACAGGCTGGAGAATGATGGCAGAACATGTACAGGTTAGTCATGGCCTCTCTTTCTTTTGATCTCTTATTTATAAATGCTTGTCTGGGTTGTAACTTTTAAGGAATGTGTGGTGAGGTGTGTTTGTCTCTGGATTTTAACTCTTAATGGAGGTTTGTTGAGGTTTGTTTGTCTCTGGGTTTTAACTGACTGGTCAAGATTGAGAGTTAGTTAAAGAGTTTCTATAAGTGGTTTACAGTGTCTTGATGTCTGGAGTATCACCAGAAGCGACCTATGTGAGCTTCTGTAACTTGGACATTGGCACCTTGCTGTCTTCACAGACAATAGTTTGTAGTTAAGACCAGGGGTGGAGTTATACCTCTCCATAGCACAAAGCCTGGGCTGAAATATAGAGACCATATGTTGCCCATGCAGCATGATCCCTCTCTCGGCTTGCCTAGTTCACTCTTGAGGAAAGGTTACATCAGTACATCTGGAAAAAGGCAAGCTGCAGAAGATGCGAGATCAGCAAAGCAATGCTCTAACTTTCCGTCTGTCAGAACTTCGATCCTAGAACAGCTGCCAAACAAGGCTTAGGGGCTGGTCTCCCCTGTCATGACATTTTGTCTTTAGGTTGCATTTCCTCAAAACAGGATAAGGCTTGTACCTTCCCAATTGTGCTCCTCCGCCCAAAGCCATTGGCACAATGTGGCATGTCAGGTTCGGTAAGCGCCACCCAACATTCGGCACTAACAGAAAGCAGGTAGTACCGTCTACTGTTATACGGTAGCTCAGTCATCTGTAAGACCTGACACAAACTTCTGTATCTAAAGTTGTTTTTTCAGTGACTGCAAGTGTGTTTGGATTCTCTTCCACCAGCCTGCAGTGGGGGAACCTGGGGTGTTCAGTGTAACAGAAGCTGTTCTTGTGGGAAAGGAGCCCTTCATTGTGACCCAGTGACCGGATGTGTCTGTAAACCTGGATACACAGGTAGGGAATGGTTAGTTAAATGTCATTTGTTATCTTCCTCAGCTGGCAACCTGCAAATCTCTTTGCTGCAAGCACGGTTTGCTTCGGTATCTTTCTGTTGACAGTGATCTTCCACAATTGTTCAGTGTAGCTACTCCTTATCTGTATTTGATAATTGCAGTCCTATTTCCTTCCGTCTCTCATAACAAGAAAGTCGTAGGCCACGCTACTATCTGTCTAACATATTTCTTGCTGTGTCGACTCTTGCCAGTATTTAAGCTTTCTGCCAAGACTTTTTCTGTCCATTTTTTAAAATTATGTCTTTTGCAATTTTGGTGTCCACTTATTTTCTCGTTGCATTGTTCTATTATCAATAGAGCTTGTGTATTTTCAGATGAAATAAGTTCAATCTTTACTATGATGATCTCCTCCAATCAAGGTATAATTTCAGGTGAAATAAGTTGCCATCTTTACTATAACAATCTCCTCTTCGTGTCTCACCAAGATGGTACATTCTAATATCATCTTTTCAGTCCTTCTTTTGATGTTATCCTCTCATTTAAGTCTTTGTCTTCCACTAGCATGTCTGACTCCTATGCTTCCTCACATTATCTTTATCAGCAGGGAATTCTCTCTTTTTGTGTGTTCGACGTATTTTATTTGTTGAACCTCAACTGTTTTAGTAATTCTCACTTCATTCCTAGTTTTAAAGTGGCGGATAAATTTTTAATTTGTTTGTCTTTATTTATGTTTTGTCTTTCCATAATACTCTATGAAAGATTTTATTTCCATGGTATTAACTGAATTTATATATATATATATATATATATATATATATATATATATATATATATATATATATATATATATATATATATATATATATATCTTATATATAAAAAAGGATGTATGTGTGTGTGTATGTCCTTTATGCGTTCGCGAACGGTCCATCCGATTGAGATGAAATTTTCTACACGTCTTCCTCTCATTCCCACGCTGCCAACTGTCATATTTTTTAAGTGTGAAATCGGCTACTTACTTAATATTATTTAATATTTCATTTTTCATTATAATTTCTATATAGCGAGGGGACTTAACTCTAGAAAAGTTATTTCAAGGGGCATACATTTTAATAACTTTTCTGTATACCTTATAGTCATATTGTTGCACCGTTTTCAAAGATTTATAAACTCTTTGTCTATAGTTATGTACAGGCATATGAGTTATAGTAAATAATGATACAATCTTTAAGGCATTTTCAAAGTTTTCATAAAAATAATGCATAACATTGTAACTCATCTTTTTATGCTTGAAAAAATAATGCATAATGCATAGCATTGTAACTCATCTTTTTATGCTTAAAGAAGTTATCTATAGTCATGCAGGTGATTACAAACAGTTTTCATTAAAAATAATGGATGGTGTGTGGAAGGACATTCTTTTAAGTAACTTTTTTTGTTGTATGAATTTAATGAGACGCTCCCCGCCAGGAGCTGGGCGAAGCCACGCCGGGTCAGATAGATAGACAGACCCACCTTTTCGCTGCAGTTATCTACAGGCATATGCGTTATAATCCCCCTCCTCCTCTCCCCTCCTCCTCCTACCCTCTTCCTCTTCCCCTCCCCATCCTCCCTCTCCCTCCTCCTCCTCCTCCCTCTTTCTCCTCCTCCTCCCTCCTCCCTCTTGCTCCTCCTTGCTCCTCCTCCTTCCTCCTCCTCCTCCCTCCTCCTCCTCCTCCTACCTCCTCGCCCTCCTCTCTCCTCCTAATCACTACTCTTCCTTTCTCCTCCCTTCTCCTCCTCCTCCTCCCTCCTCCTCCTCTTCCCTCCTCCTCCCTCCTCCCCTCATCCCTCCTCCTTTTCCTCCCTCTTCCTCCCTCCTCCTCCCTTCTCCCCTCCTCCCTCCTCCTAATCCCTCCTCCTCCCTTCTCCTCCTCCTCCTTCCCTCCTCCTATTCCCTCTACCTCCTCCCTCCTCCTCCTCCCTCCACATCCCTCCTCCTCCCTCCTCACCCTCCCTCTTCCCCCCCCCTCCCTCCTCCTTCTCCCTCCTCATTCTCCCTCCTCCTCCTCCTCCCTCCTCCTCCTCCCTCCTCCTCCCTCTCCCTACTCCTCCCTCTCCTCCTCCTGCATTCTCCTCCTCCCTCCTTCTCCCTCCTCCTCCTTCTCCCTCCTTCTCCCTCCTCCTCCTCCCTCTCCCTCCCCCTCCTCCCCCTCCTCCTCCTCCCTCCTCCTCCCTCCTACTCCTCCCTCCTCCTCCTAATCCCTCCTCCTCCCTCCTATTCCTCCCTACACCTCCTCCTCCCTCCTCTTCCCTCCTCCTCTCTCCGCCTATCTCTTCCTCCCTCCTCCTCCTCCCTCCTCCACCTCCCTCTTCCTCCTCCCTCCTCCACCTCCCTCCTCCACCTCCCTCTTCCTCCTCCCTCCTCCTACTCCTCCTTTTTCTTCTTCTGCAGCTGCTGCTGCCGCCGCTCCATTTACCCAAGTTAATTGTTGGGGGAAGATGTAAAGATCTTTCAAGTGCTCTTTCTAATGCTTTTTGTAAGTTGGTCTTCGTTTATCTAAGATTGTTCTAACTGCAACCAATAAATGATTAGACAGACAGGCAGACAGACAGACAGAGAGGGAGGGAGGGACAGACAGACAGACAGACAGACAGATAGTTGGGAACGGGAACTTATATGACTACTTATATGAATTAAAAAACTAATGAGCGTAATCTTGCCAAGAAATCAACAGACAGCTGAAAGATGCTGCTGTTGACAGCGATGTCCTGTAAAGGATATGCAATTTTAAAAAAATGAATTAAATGAGATGCTCCCCATCAGGGGCTTGGCGAAGCCGGACCGGGTTAGACAGACAGACAGACAGATAGATAGTTGGGAACGAGAACTTATATTACTACTTATATGAATTAAATGAGATGCTCCCCACCAGGGTCTGGGCGAAGCCGGGCCGGGTCAGCTAGTGTATATATATATATATATATATATATATATATATATATATATATATATATATATATATATATATATACACCGTATTTTACGGACTATAAGACGCTACGGACTATAAGACGCACCTTAATTTTTAAGCAATTTAAAAAAAAAAAAAATTTTATATTTCGAGCACCTGAATTTTGGAGGCAATTTTTTGAAGAAAAAAGTGCGTCTTATACTCCATAAAATACTGTATATATATATATATATATATATATATATATATATATATATATATATATATATATATATATATATATATATATATATTATATAAGGGGTGTTCATTTGAAATCAGTTCGTGCCGCGCTGTGCGTAATTGCGTACGTTGAACATGATCATGTTATAGTCATGTGATAAGTGCTGACCAATGAATAAAAGAGCATGTGCTTATCGTCTCATGATGCATAGGTTCTGTTTCTGAACATTGAGAAAATGGTTGGGTTGATCCAAAATCCGTTCAAAGAAGCTCAAAGAGCAGTGATTCAGTTTCTTTCATTAGAAGGGTGTCGACCAGTGGACATTCATCGAAGAATGCCGGCAGTGTACGGTAACAAATTGTGTGGAAGACAACATTGACAGACTGGGCACGAATGTATCGGAAAGGATGTCAGTTCACGACAGATCTTCCATGGCCAGGTCAAGCGCATATTGTTGCAACAGAAAAAAAAAAAAACATCGCCAAATTGATGAACCGTTGTCGAAGCATACGTTCGCTAGTGAAAGAATCTGATGTGTCCGTGGGACAATTCAAAAGCTCATTCGTAAGAAACTGCAATATCGGAAGGTGTGTTCACAGTGGGTACCACGGATGTTGACCGACCACCAAAAAGAGGAATGCATGGGATGGTGTTTGAACCACTTGCTGCATTACAGAGTGGAGGGTGATGCATTTCCCTTCTGCATAGTGGCTGGCGATGAATCATGGTGTCACCACTTTGAGCCGAGCAGCAAAAAAGAGAGCATGCAATGGAAGCATGGTGGATCACCAAAAGCCAAAAAATTCAAGTTACAGGTTTCCGTTGGTAAGGTTATGCTGAGCGCATTATTTGACCATGGAGGACTATTATATTGTTGGCTGCCTTTAAAGAACCTGGTGTCAACATCAACTCTACCCACTAGTTGCAAACACTAGACAAGCTGCAAAAAGACATCAAGAATAAACGACCCAGCATGCTTTCTCGCTGTGTGATTAAAAAAGGTTGCATGATAATGCTCGTCCGCATGTCGCAAAGATTGTGCAGGAAGCATTAGCAAGGAAGAAGTGGGAAATTCTGCAACATAAAGCTTATAGTTCTGATTTGTCACTATGTGATTTTAATTTGTTCTGACCTCTAAAAACAGCTCTCAAGGGGCAACAATTTCACACTGATGCAGATGTAATGAACGCGTTAAACACTTGATTCAGTGAGTAACCACAACCCTTTTTTGCAGACGGCATTTGCCGCCTACCTAAGCAATGGGATGCTTGTCTGAATGCCTACAATGACTTCTTCTGACCAACCCATGGTGTATAATTCATTCAAAATGAATACTTTGTTTAATTCTACCACACCTGTTAATGTTTCTTTCATGCTTTTGTAATAAAGCCATTGGAATGGGTTTCAAATGAACGTCCCTAATATACAAGGGGCTTATCATAAGTCTTTAGTCTGACCATGAAGGAGTAGGCGGAGAAAATTGAAATTTGGCACATGTATAGCGCATTCAATTTGTAATGGACATATGAATTATGAATTTCCCTCCTCAACTGGTTTTCCCGATATGCTGCATGGCACAACACAACCTATTGGCCAGATCTGCACATCCAACGTTTTGTCAGAACAATGGAGAAATCAAATGCCAGGACTGTGATAAAATTCTCGATGTTACAGGGAAAACACCTACAGAAATACACAGGGAGTTGGAGCCAGTGTTTGAGGAAGTCTGCCCTTCGTTTGCTTCTGTAAAAAAAAAAATGGTGTTTGCAGCTTAAGTGTGGCCGTTCCCAAGTTGCTGATCTGCCAAGATCAGGACGACCGTCCTCAGGGTGCAATGATGCAAATGCTGCAAAAGTGAAGAAAATCATAGACCAGGATAGGAAAATGACAATTGCAGAGATATCGGGTTCAGCAAAACTGAGTAAGAGTATAGTTTTTAGAATTTTACACAACAGATTGAACATGAGAAAAGTGTGTGTCCGCTGGGTGCCGCGCCTGCTGACATGTGAACAGAAACAAACACGGATTGATTGCTGTGGCCAGTTGCTCAACACGTGACGGTTGAAAAACATGTTGACAACCATGGTGACGGTAGATGAGACTTGGATTCACCATTATGACCCAGAATCCAAAATTGCCAGCATGCAGTGGAAAACCCCCCAGGCTCGCCAACACATGTCAAGCCAAGAGCACACAAATCTGCAAGAAAATTATGCTGACATTTTTTTTATGGTGGAAAAGGGGGGGGGGGGGGGGGGGGAAGGTGTCATATTGAAAGATTACATGCTTCATGGCAAAAAGGTTAATAGGCAGTACTATGCAGATCTTCTTATCAAACTAAGAAAGGCTATAACCAGAAAATGAGGGGTAGCGCGTACGCAAATTCTGTCTTTGCTTCAAGACAACGCGCACTCCCATAAAGCACGGCTTGTGCTGCAAACTGCCAACGATTTGAATATTGAAATTCTTCCACACCCACCCATGTTATCCAAATTTGGCTCCATCAGACTTATTTCTTTTTCCAAATCTTAAAAAAAAACAGCTGAAAGGAAATCGTTTTGACAGTGACGAAGATGTCATACTGGCTTGTGATAACTGTTTAGTTCGAAAAATAGGTTGTTTTATTCTGAAGGTCATGAAGAGATGGCAGAAATGCATAAATTCAGATAATGGCTACACTTAGAAGGAATAAGCACTGTGCCAAATTTCAATTTTCTCCGCCTATTCCTTTATGGTCAGGCTATAGACTTATGAGAAACCCCTTGTATATATAATCAATGGTACCTCGGGTTTCAAACTTAATTCGTTCCAGAAGTCGGTTCGTAACCCGAAACGTTCGTAAACTGAAACAATGAAATCAATGAAATAGAGACAGATGAAAGAATCGTTCTTTTTTTCTTAACATCTGTTCGTTGACCTGACAAAACACAAAGAATAAGTGTACTTCACTTATTAAATAAAGAGAAAGAAAACAACCAAATAAATTAAATATAAAATTTAAAAAAAGATTTAGTCTATCTTTCTTACCAAGAAAACGATCATGGGAAATTTGTCACTTTCTTTGCTATTCTGAATCATAAGTTTCAGGAGTTTCTTGTTGCTGTTTCTTGGTAGCCGACTGGGAATCTTTCTGCACCAAGAAACTATCAAGGGAAATTTGTCGCTTCCTTTGCTGGAGAATCTTTCTGAAGTGGGTCATCGTGTTATTATTCTTCAGGTTTACTGCCCTGTTAGCAATATGTTTGTTTGGATGATGGTTCACAATGAAGTCTTCGGCGTCTACCCACTTGCTGCAAATTTCTTTAATCCTGGTAGTTGAAATGGTCACTGGCTCCTCATCATCGGATGACTCCTCCTCCTTTAATGTCTTTAGCTGTTCATTCTGAAGATTCACAAGCTCATCTGTAGTGAGCTCTCCACTGTGGTCCTCAGTCAGCTCCTCCAAGTTGTTTCCATCGACTTCCAGGCCCATATTTTTGCCAAAGGACACAATCTCATTCACTACAGCTGCTGCGTCTGCCTCTAATCCTTCAAACTCTTCTCTCTCTCTCTCTCTTGTACACACAGTGGCCAAAATTTCTTCCAGGCAGACTTCAAGGTATGGGCGCAGACATCATTCCAGGCCTTGTCAATGAGGTTGATGCAGTGGAGGATGTTGAAGTGGTCTTTCCAATAATCTCTCAGAGTCAATTCGGTGTCATTAGTGACCTGAAAACACCTTGAGAAGAGATCCTTTGTGTACAGTTTCTTGAAGTTGGAGATCACTTGTGGTCCATGGGTTGAAGCAGAGGAGTGGTGTTGGGAGGCATAAATGATAACTTGATGAAGTTATACTCTATGTCCAAGTCCTCCTCCAGGGCAGGAGCATTGTCCATACACAGCAGACATTGAAGGGGCAGATTGTTTTCTTCTAGGTACTTCTTCACTCTTGGGGCAAACACCTTAGTCAGCCATTCCATAAAGATGGCTCTCGTCATGCATGTCTTAGCATTAGACTTCCACATCAAGGCAGTTTGCTTTTTTGGACATTGTTGCATTTAAAGACACAAAGATTTTCTGAGTGGTAGACCAACATTGGTCTACCACTCTTTCAGTCACATTGGCACAGAACAGCAGAGTTAGCCTGTCCTTCATTGGTTTGTGCTTTCTCCTCCTGGGTGATAAAGGTCCTCTTTGGCATTTTCTCCCAGAAGAGGCCCGTATCATCACAATTAAAGACTCGTTGAGGAACATAGTCTTCCTCTTTGATAATCTGATCAAATTCCACATTGAACGCTTCTGCTTCTTTCTCGTTAGAACTTGCAGCCTCTCTGTGCCTAATTACACTATGAATGCCACTTTTTTTTTTTGTTTGAACTTTTCAAACCAGCCTCTGCTGGCTTTAAAAATCGTCAGTTTCAGCACTTGTACCAAACAATTTCGACAATAAATCACTGTGCAACAGCTTCGACTTTTCACATATTATTGCCTCACTAACACTGTCTCCTACAACTTGCTTTTCATTGGTTCAGATCAAGAGAAGATTTTCAACTTTCTCTAAAATTTGAGTTCTTTGCTTCTTGCAGCTTAGTTACGCCTTTAGCCACAAGCCACATTGACTGATTTGAGTAACTCTTTGTTCTTTATGATGATGGAGATAGTTGATTTTGCCATGCTGTACTCATTAGCGGGCTTGGGCGTACGGGGAACGGGCTTGGTAGAATCAGCGGGGAAAGAAGACCCTGTTGAGCTTGACTCTAGTCCGACTTTGTGAAGACACATGAAGGGTGTAGCATAGGTGGGAGCGCAAGCGCAATTGAAATACCACTACTTTTATCGTTTCTTTACTTATTCAGTCTCTCGGTAGAGATTTGTTCGCAGCAGACGAGCATAATCTCCGGCGGGTCTATTCTCGCTGGTCGCGAGATCCGCACAGTGGAAGTATGGGAGATTTGCGTGCAAATAGACAGGCAATATCTCCTGCGGTAGCTATGGCGGACCTATTCCCGCTGGTCGCGGGGACCGCTATAAGTCAGGTGGGGAGTCTGACGATAGTGCACGCTTTACACAGGTCCGGACACTTGTGATGACAGATGTGCGCGCCCTCATGGTCCGGGCTCGTACAAGGCCCTCACCTGTGGGACATGGCTGAACGCCTCTAAGCCGGGTCCCTTGGGTGTCAGGGTCTGGCCATAACTCGCCACCGGCTCGTGGTGGTGAGGTCTCGGTGAATTGACGCTGAGCCGCCAGCGTCTGCAGCCTACCTTGTGCCAGACGTATTGGTTACCCATTCCTCTGGAATACACAAGACTAGGCCGAGGGAGGGGTCATGTCGTTTGGGCATCACATGATCTCTGAAGCTCTGCCCAGACATTGTGATGGAATATTGGCCACATCCCACTCACATACTTTTGTCTGTCAAGACTGCAAGGTGTCTACTTACTCATTAGCGATGTCACACACAGGAACGTCATTTTCATGTTTCATAATTATTTCCTTCTCTACCTCCACTGTTATATGTTTCTGCTTCCAAGCAGCATCACTGCCATTCTTCGAACTCATAATTGATGGGGATAACAAGGAAAATAATGAAATAAACTGAACACAGTGCCACTGCTAAGAAATCTTTTACCGCTGTGTAGTAAGGCCAATGAAAGTGAGGCCGCATACGCATGAAAACTAGGCTACTAGACTAGCGCTAAGTGATGTTAGAACTGCGTGGCCTTCATTTGCACTGTACGCGATCATTTGTCTCCATTGTTAAACCTTGCTCTCTCTCTCTCTCTCTCTCTCTCTCTCTCTCTCTCTCTCTCTCTCTCTCTCTCTCTCTCTCTCTCTCTCTCTCTCTCTCTCTCTCTCTCTATCTCTCTCGCCTTCGTTTGTAACCCGAGGCACTGTTCGTTATCCAAGACAAAATATTTTGTTGATCGTATCCCGAATTGTTTGTGACCAGAGGCATTCGTAACCTGAGGTACCACTCTGTGTGTGTGTGTGTGTGTGTGTGTGTGTGTGCGTGCGCGTGCATGCGTGCGTGAGAGAGAGAGAGAGAGAGAGAGAGAGAGAGAGACTCCCAAGTCTTTCATTCTGGACATTGATGTGGATTCATTGACGTCAAAGTCTTCTGTTCTTGACATGTCTTTAAGGACATTATTAACATCGGCATGATCCATGTCGCGGCATTTCCCTGCTCAGCGTTACAGGCAGGGTGTTTGCTCGAGTGTTCCTTGAAAGGTTGCACATTCTTGCTTGGGGAGTCTGCTCCGAATCACAGTGCAGATTTGAACCCAACGGGTCCGCCATCTGTGTGATTTTCTCACTCCGGTGGCTCCGGGAAAGGTGCAGAGAACAGAGGAGGCTATTGTGTATTGCCTTCGTCGACCTTACAAGGGCATTTGACCTCGTGAGCAGAGGCGACCTTTTTGGGGTCCTTGGAGGGATGGGATGTCCGCCCACCCTTCATGGTCTCGTGAGGTCGTTTCACAAGGACATGCAGGGGACCATTATATTTGACGGCTCAGCATCCCAGTTCTTCACCGTTCTCTTAAGGCAGGCATTTGGGACTGCCACTGAAGGCATATACCTCCATACAAGATCTGATGGCAAACTTTTTAACCCATCGAGACTCAGGGCAAGGACCAAAATAGAATAAAGATGCATGGGGGAGCTGCTTTTTGCAGATGATGCAGCACTGACTACTCATACAGCAGAAGATCTCCAAAGGCTCATAGATCGTTTTGCAGCTGCCTGCAAAGACTTTGGGCTCACCATCAGCCTAATTAAAACACAGGTGATGGAACAAGATGCTGGCAAGCCTCCGTCAATTAGAATTTCTAATTGCGAATTGAGGGTCGTCCTTGGTTTTGTGTATTTAGGGTCGACATTATCAGATAATCTTTCATTGGAGACGGCAGTCGACAGGCTCATTGGAAGGGCGGCCACGACATTTTCCAGGCTAACTAAAAGAGTTTGCGAGAATAATAGACTAACAGAGCGTACAAAAGATCAGGTATATAGGGCTTGTGTTGTTGGCACACTACTCTGTGGGTCTGAGACCTGGACCCTGTGCTAACTGCGGGAGAGAAAGTTGAGTTCCTTCCATGTGAGAGGTCTGAGATGTGTCCTGGGCATGTCATGGAAAGCAGACACGTGCTTGAGAGAGCAGATGTTACCATGGTGCACTCCCTCCTCAAGCAGAGACGCCTCCGGTGGCTGGGCCACGTATCTCGAATGGAGGATGAACGTATTCCCAAAGATCTCCTATACGGAGAACTAGCCACAGAGAGAGGACAACTGGAAGACCCTCAACGGGATATAGGGATGTGTGTAAACAAGATATGATTTGGGGATCTGTGTGGTCTCGAGGTATGGTGTCCGCCTCGAATGCTGGAGTTCTAAAGTTCAAGCCCCGGTGGTGACCGAGATTTTTTCACATGGACTTCTAGTAATAAAATTTCCCCTGTCTCTGGGTAGTGAGATCGGACGCCCGTGTGTATTGTTGCGCACGTAAAAAATCACTTGGCAGTCTGAAATCGAAAAAGAGTAGCCTAACGGCGCTGCCTGGGCAAAATTTCGAGTTAAAAATCTACCCAAGTATTTTCAGGATCCTCACCGGTGCTGCGGAGTTCGTGCACTGATCTGAGTTTCTCCAGACTCAGATTTGAGTTAGGAGGAGAACGGAGCACTTTTGGGTAGCACCTGTGCGCCGTGATGTTGATCCGACGACTAAACTAAACTAAACTAAGATATGACACCCATTGGCATAGATCCAGACGCGTGGGAAAGAGTTGCAACAGACAGATGTTCTTGGAGAAGAGATGTACGAAACGAACTGGTGCTCTTTGAGCGCAATCTGATCCAACAAACTGAGGATAGGCGGCACAGGCTTAAAACGCAGTCACTTACTGCAGGACCTGCCTCGTCTTACAGATGCGGAAACTGTGACAGAGATTGTCACTCTCGTATTGGACTATACAGTCACCAGCGGTGCTGCCATGCACCTCCCCAGTGGCACAACTCTATAGTCCTTCAGGACTGAAAGAGGCCTACTACTATTATTATTATTACTACTACTACTACTACTACTACTACTACTACTACTACTACTACTACTACTACTACTACTATATATATATATATATATATATATATATATATATATATATATATATATATATATATATATATATACTAGCTGACCTGGCCCGGCTTCGCCCAGACCCTGGTGGGGAGCATCTTATTTAATTCATATAAGTAGTCATATAAGTTCTCGTTCCCGTTACCGACTATCTGTCTGTCTGTCTATCTGTCTGTCTGACCCGGCCCGGCTTCGCCCAGACCCTGATGGGGAGCATCTAATTTAATTCATATAAGTAGTCATATAAGTTCCCGTTCCCGACTATCTATCTGTCTGTCTGAGGAGGGGAGAGGAGGAGGGAGGAGGCGGAGGGAGAAGAAGGAAGGAGGAGGAGGGTGGAGGAAGGAGGTAGAGGGAGGAGGAGGTAGAATGAGGAGGAGGAGGAAGGAAAGGGAGGTGGAAGAGGAGGAAGAGGGAGGAGGAGGAGGGAGGAGGAAGGAGGTAGAGGGAGGAGGAGGTAGAGGGAGGAGGAGGAGGAGAAGGGAGGAGGAGTAGGTAGAGGGAGGAGGAGGAGGAGGGAGGAGGTAAGAGGAAGAGGGAAGAGGGAGAAGAAGGGAGGAGGGAGGATGATGAGGGAGAAGGAGGAGGGAGGCAGGAGGAAGAGGAGGCGGAGGGAGGAGGATGGAGGAGGAGGGGAGGGGGAGGAGGTAGAGGGAGGAGGGAGGAGGTAGAGGGAGGAGGTAGAGGGAGGAGGAGAAGAGAGGAGGAGGGAGCTCGCCATTCCGAATTCATACTCGTCTAGGTTCTGTGATTTCGGTCCTTCCATTGATTGTTCTTCCCTTCTACATGACTGTAGATAACTTCCTTACACATAAAAAGATGAATTGTTATTGATATTGCCGAGGCATGGAGGCATATATATCAGCAGCAGAGTTGATCCAGAAAACCAAAGACCGAGATCTATGGAGAACCATGAACGCCTACACCAGCCGGCACGGCACTTGATGATGATGATGATTGCCGTGTGACGATTCTGTGTAGTCACGTCATTTTCTTCACTTTTCCTAGCGTTTTGGTTCGGGGATTCTTTCATCATCATCATCATATATTTACGTACGTATTTAGGGAGGGGGAGGAAGGAGGAGGAGGAAGAAGGAAAATATGACAGTTGGCAGCGCTGGAATGAGAGGAAGGCGTGTAGAAAATTTCATCTCAATCGGATGGGCCGTTCGCGAACGCATAAAGGACATAAAGACATACACATCCACACACATCCTTTTTTATATACAAGATTTTATATATAAAAAAGGATGTGTGTGGGTGTGCCTTTATGCGTTCGCGAACGGTCCGTCTGATTGAGATGAAATTTTCTACACGTCTTCCTTTCATTCCAGCGCAGCCAACTGTGATATTTGTTTAGTGTGAAATCGGCTGCTTACTTAATATTATTTAATTTTTCATTTTACATTGTAATTTCTATACAGCGAGGGGACTTAACTCTAGAAAAGTTATTTCAAGGGGCATAACTTTTAATAACATTGCTGTGTAACTTATAGTCATATTGTTGCATCGTGTTCAAAGATTTATAAACTCTTTGTCTGTAGTTATGTACCGGCATATGAGGTATAATAAATAATGATACATTCTTTAAGGCATTTTCAAAGTTTTCATAAAAATAATGCATAATGCATAACATTGTAACTCATCTTTTTATGCTTATGAAGTTATCTACAGTCATGCAGGTGATTAGAAACGATTTTCATTAGAAATAATGGATGGTGTGTGGAAGGACATTCTTTTAAGTTACTTTATTTTGTTGTATGAATTTAATGAGACGCTACCCGCCAGGAGCTGGGCGAAGCCACGCCGGGTCAGATAGATAGACAGACCCACCTTTTCGCTGCAGTTATCTACAGGCATATGCGTTATAATCCTCCTCCTCCTTCCTCTTCCTCCTCCATCCTCCTCCTCCCTCTTTCTCCTCCTCCTTCCTCCTCCTCCTTCCTTCTCCTCCTCCCTCCTCCTCCCTCTTCCTCCTCTTCCTCCTCCCTCCTCCTAATCACTCCTCTTCCTTCCTCCTTCCTTCTCCTACTCCCTCCTCCTCCTCCCTCCTCTTCCTCCCCCTCATCCCTCCTCCTCCCTCCTCCTCCTTCTCCTCCCTCTTCCTCCCTCCTCCTCCCCCTCCTCCTCCCTCTCCTCCTCCCTCCTCCTCATCCCTCCTCCTCCCTTTTCCTCCTCCCTCCTCTTCCTCCCTCCTCCTCCTCCCTTCTCCTCCTCCCTTCTCCTCCCTCCTCCTCCCTCCACATCCCTCCTCCTCCTCCCTCCTCCTCCCCCTCCTTCTCCTCCCTCCTCCTTCCCCTCCTTCTCCTCCTTCTCCCTCCTCCTTCTCCCTCTTCCTCCCTCCTCATCCTCCCTCCTCCTCCTCCCCCTCCTTCTCCTCCATTCCTCCCTCCTCCTTCTCCCTCCTCCTTCTCCCTCTTCCTCCTCCCTCCTCCTTCTCCCTCCGCCTCCTCCCTCCTCCTCCTTCATCTCCCTCCTTCTCCCTCTCCTCCTCCCTCCTCCCTCCTCCTCCCTCCTCCTCCTCCCTTTCCTCCTCCTGCATTCTTCTCCTCCCCCCTCCTCTTCCTCCTCCTCCCTACTCCTCCTCCCCCTCCTCCTTCTCCTCCTCTCTCCTCCTCCCTCCTCCTCCTTCCTCCTCCTTCCTCCTCCTACCTCCTCCTCCTCCCTCCTCCTCCCTAATCCTCCTCCTCCCTCCTCTTCCCTCCTCCTCCTCTCTCCGCCTATCTCTTCCTCCCTCCTCCTCCTCCCTCCTCCGCCATCCTCCACCTCCCTCTTCCTCCTCCCAGCTCCTACTCCTCCTTTTTCTTCTTCTTCTGCTGCTGCTGCCGCCTCTCCATTTACCCAAGTTAATTGTTGGGGAAGATGTAAAGATCTTTCAAGTGCTCTTTCTAATGCTTTTTGTAAGTTGGTCTTCGTTTATCTAAGGTTGTTCTTGATGCAACCAATAAATAATTAGACAGACAGACAGGCAGACAGACAGACAGACAGACAGACAGAGAGGGAGGGACATACAGATAGACAGACAGACAGACAGATAGTCGGAAACGGGAACTTATATGACTACTTATATGAATTAAATGAGATGCTCCCCATCAGGGGCTGGGAGAAGCCGGGCCGGATCAGACAGACAGACAGACAGATAGACAGACAGACAGATAGTCGGGAACGGGAGCTTATATGACTACCTATATGAATTAAATGAGATGCTCCACACCAGGAGCTGGGCGATGCCGGGTCAGACAGACAGACAGACAGACAGACAGACAGACAGACAGATAGTCGGTAACGGGAACGAGAACTTATATGACTACTTATATGAATTAAATGAGATGCTCCCCACCAGGGACTGGGCGAAGCCGGGCCGGGTCAGCTAGTATATATATATATATACTTGTCTATCAAGCCTGTGTCCTTAGTACTCTTCTCTATGGCAGTGAAACCTGGACAACTTACTCACACCAAGAGAACAATTTAAACAGCTTTCATATGCGGTGTCTGCGAAGAATTCTTGGTATTAAGTGGCAAGACAAAATCACAAATACTGAAGTATTGGAAAGATCAGGTTGTGTGACAGTTTATTCCATGCTCAGTCTTCGTAGACTTAGATGGATAGGACATCTTAGGAGGATGGATGATGGTAGAATACCAAAGGATATCTTTTTTGGTGAATTACAGATGGGTAAGAGATCTCAGGGTCGGCCTCTACTACGATACAAAGATGTGTGTAAGCGGGACATGATTGATACAGGCATTGATAATGCACATTGGGAGCAAGTCGCCGCTGAACGTGTTGCATGGAGGGCAAATATCAGAAATGGAATAAAGTCAAAGGAGAAAATTATTGCAGAAAAGTCACACACCAAGCGTTTGAGACGTAAGATGGTGCATGATGGTGGAAATGACCACGTGTTCACATGCACCCACTGTGAACGGACATTTACAGCGCAAATTGGCCTTATCAGTCACACTCGCTACCGCCATAGTTAAAAGTTATTATGCCTTTTTAGATCACAAACTATCGTCTGTCAAGACGGCAAGGTGCCAATGAATGAATATGTATATATATATATATATATATATATATATATATATATATATATATATATATATATATATATATATATATATATATATATATATATATATATATATATCATGTGCCATGCCGGAAAGCGTGGGCGGTCATGACTCGCCATTTCACTCGATCACCAGATTCCCATGCCATGTCGCGAAGCCATCCAGGTATTTTCCTCGCGGTCTTCCTCTTTGTCTGTTCCCCTCGATCTTGCCAGTTGTCAATAAGTTGTCCATTCCATTTCTTCTCATAACATGTCCAAAAAATTTTGACTGTCTTCGTCTAATTTCTTTTATCAGTTTATGATTTTCATTTGTCTCCTGTAGTACTTGGTCAGTGGTTTTTCTATCTGTCCATGGTACTCTTTGCATTTTCCTCAGAAACCAAATTTCTGTAGCCATCAAATGTTTTTCAGCTAGACTGCACATTGTCCAAGTTTCACATCCATACAAAAGAACAGGCTCTATGTACCCCCTCAACACTCTTTTTCTCGTTTCAATATATATATATATATATATATATATATATATATATATATATATATATATATATATATATATATATATATATACACACTAGAGGACACGGCCCGGCTTCACCCAGCCCCTGGCGGTGATCTATCTATCTATCTATCTACCTCCCTACCTACCTATCTATCTTCGGCCCTTTCCCGTTCCCGAAATGGGTTCGAAAACAAAAACTTTGAAGATGCAAAGTTCTTACCCGGCCCGGCTTCGCCCAGCCCCTGGCGGGGATCAATCTGTATGTCTGTCTGTCTTCTGCCCTTTCCCGTTCCCCGAAATGGGTTTGAAAACAAAAACTTGCCCGGCTTTGCCCAGCCCCTGGCGGGGATCAATCTATCTATCTATCTTCGGCCTTTTTCTGTTCCAGAAGTGGGTTCAAACCATTATTTTTATGAAAACTTTTAAGATGCAAAGAGACACGACACGATACCAGACACGACTGGCTTTTCCCATTCCCGTTGCAGAAAAAAATGGGTTCGAAATTTTTCATGTATTTAAAATAGATGCATTATTTTAATGAAAACTTTGAAAACGCCTTAAGGATTTTATCATTATATATTATAGCGCATATGCCTGTAGATAACTGTAGGTAAACATGTTATAAAGCTTTGAGAAAAATGCAACAATTATTTAAATTACATATATAGCAATGCTACCAAAAGTTATGTTCCTTGATATAATTTTTCTTAAGTTCCCTGGCTATATATAAATTATAATGTAATTTAAAGATTAAATTTTATTACGTAAATAGCTGTTTGTAAACTATCAAACTATGCCAGTTGGCAGTACGGGAATGAGAAGAACATGTGTAGAAAATTTCATCTCAATCGGATGGACCGTTCGTGAGTGCATAAATAAAATACTTACAGGCATACACTGTATTATATATATATATATATATATATATATATATATATATATATATATATATATATATATATATGTAAATATATATATATATATATATATATATATATATCTGTTTGTGTGTGGGTGGGTGGAAATATAAATATATATATGCACATTTCAACAGCATTAATTCTTTCTTCTAACTCTACTACATTTGTCCAATTGTTACAGTGATTTTCCATGGCTCTTAGTTAGTTAGTCTTTCCTCTTTAGCCTAAGGCGGCGCATAGGGCAGAAGTCCTGTCTCTCCATGCTTGGCGGTTCGCTGCTACCTGTTGTAGATCTTGGATATTTACTTGGCCATTGAATGAGCCTTCTCTAACTTCTGGTGCACTGATGGCTCTACACATTGTCTATTATTATTGTACAGAATGACAAAGGAGTGTGCAGATTTAAAATGAAACCATCGGCTTAGTTGCTATTTCTGTACTGTCTGTTCAGGAGAGCGCTGCACCGATGTAATAGCTGGATGTGCTAGTGGTGAATTGACTTGTGAGACAAATGAGGAATGTGTCATTGCCGGTCGAAGCTCTGTTTGTCAGTGTCTCAAGGGATTTGTCAGCGTCAGTGGACAGTGTCAAGGTAAGAAGGATATTTTATCGATGGCTTCCTGCAGTAATAGAGGCACAAATGTTTGTGTATCAAAGGTAAAAGTAGTCCCTTAGCACATATAGTGTCATTGGGTTGTGAAGTGTTGGGTCTTCATATATTCTAGGTCCTGGCATATGGGGTGAGGGTGGCCACTTCCCTTCCTGGTCACCTGACCTTCCCAGAAAATTCCTAGAATATGGTGACAATTGTCTGGTGCCCATGTTTATGAGCCTGGGTCAATCCCAGAGCTTTACTGGTCAGAACAATCCTCCCTCTGATAGGGATTGAACCCAGACCCTCCAAGTACACTAACCACAATACCACCATTTATCATATGTATGTATAAAAGTCAGCGGGGTTCTAATGCACTTGTGCTGAAACTTTTGGTGTGCTGATGGTGGGATACAGGGATCCATCCCTACAGCGGTCAGTAAACTTCTGGTGCACTGATGGTGGGGTTCAGGGATCCATCCCTACAGCGGTCAGTAAACTTCTGGTGCACTGATGGTGGGATACAGCGATCAACCCCTACAGCGATCAGTAAACTTATGGTGCACTGATGGTGGGATACAGGGATCCACCCCTACAGCGGTCAGTAAACTTATGGTGCACTGATGGTGGGGTACAGGGATCCACCCCTACAGCGGTCAGTAAACTTATGGTGCACTGATGGTGGGGTACAGGGATCCACCCCTACAGCGGTCAGTAAACTTATGGTGCACTGATGGTGGGGTACAGGGATCCACCCTTACAGTGGTCAGTAAACTTATAGTGCACTGATGGTGGGATACAGGGATCCATCCCTACAGCGGTCAGTAAACTTATGGTGCACTGATGGTGGGGTACAGGGATCCACCCTTACAGTGGTCAGTAAACTTATAGTGCACTGATGGTGGGATACAGCGATCAACCCCTACAGCGGTCAGTTAGGCTTCAATGTTGACTTCTCATTCAGAAAGAAATGGCAAACTACTGAAGGTAAATAATGTCTAGGAAATCAACCTGGGGATGGGGTTGAGTGGAACTTTCTGCAAAGGACATGCAACTAGATATGCAACTAGACACACACACTTGGCTTTAAAATGTGTTTATTGCAGGTTGTTCACTCCAAATACTGGCATGAGGTGTTTGCAACGTGTCACTTCACCATACATCTGACTGTATTAATGTTAGATATAATTATTATACAAGATATAATATTAACATTATTCTTGGGAATATGAGGTTTCCCCTTGTATTCCACATCACCACCGGCTCTGGCGAAGGAGTTATGGACGAAACACAATTTGGTAGCAGACTGCTTTACGTTGGCTTTTATAAAATGGCATGAGTTCCGGTCATTCAGAAAGCAATGACAAACTACTGAGCATAATCTTGCCAAGATATCTCATCTCATCTCATCTCATCATGTTCCTCTTGTACCTTGCGGTGTCGAGGTGAAGTATAAACTTCGTGAGAGTGCCCGGTTATGGGCTTCGTATATCGACATTCCCATGGATTCTGTTATTCCCTCCGTCCAACGTTTACGTGGTCGGCCTCTTCCTCTGTTTCCATCTGGTCTGTACATCATTGCTTGTTGTGGCATGCTGTTGACTGGTAGCCTACTTGCATGGCCAAACCATTTGACTTGCTGCTTTCTAATAAAATCTAGAGCAGCTTTAACCCCCACTTTAGTCCTGATTTCTTCATTTCTGATCTTATCTCTTCTTGATACGTTGAGTATTCTTCTCAGGAACCTCATTTATGTTGTTGTGATTTTTCTTTTCTCATTTTTTGTCATTGTCCAGGTTTGGCATTGGTAGCACAGAGTTGGTAGGAAGATTGTGATTGTAAAGTGCTTTCTTAGTAGTTATTGATACATGTTTGTTCTTTAGTATTGGTGCCATTTGTCCAATGAGTTGATTTGCCTTATTGCACCTATTTTCGATCTCGTATTTCGTATTCTGATCTGCCATTTGATGATATTATACTTCCTAGGTACTTGAAGCTCTTTACTTGTTTCAAGGGATGTTCGTTTAGGTGAATTGTTGCTGTTTGTTCTTCTTTAGTTATAGTCATTACCTCTGTTTTGCTTGTGCTAATTTTCATGTTATGTTCCCTACACATTTCATTTAGACTATTCATGTGGTCTTGTAATTCAGCTTCTGATTTTGCTATTAGTGCTTGGTACTTCTTAATTTTTCTACGAGCAGATATCACAGTCAAAAAAATCTTCACAGTGTTTAGATTTAGTTTTTTTTTTTTTTTTTTTTTAACAAAAAGCAATTGTTTTCAAATGAAAATGAATGTCTTAACAGAAATCTTCACAAATATGATCAACACTGATTTATTGTTTCCAGAAGAAGATGAATGTCTAAACAGAAATCTTCACAAATATTATCGACACTGTTTTATTGTTTTCAGATGTAAATGAATGTCTGAACAAAACTCTTAACAACTGTGATCAGGTCTGCACCAACACTCAAGGCGGCTTCAATTGCTCATGCAACAAAGGCTATGTTTACAACTCTTCCAGCAACTCATGTACAGGTTTGTTCTGCTACGTATCAAGTATTATTGATGTAAAATTTCTCTATCAATACTTTTACAGGTATGTTTCATTAATGTGTCATGCGCCATTGATGTGCAACTCTTCCACCAATGCTTGCAAACGTGTGTTCTGTTAATGTGTAAAGTATCATTTTAGCTATTGTATTAAACACTGAAGTTCCTACATTTCTATATGTTATAACTGATTGGTGGAGGATGGGAAGGTCCAAAAAAGTCCTTTCTGAAAAATGAAACAATGACTGATATATCAATAATTTAAAATCTGCTTAAATTTTCAATCATATGTTGCACTGACAGGAGGAAGTGTCTGATTGTTTGACACAGGATCATTAATGTCCTAGATATTGACTGGCACTTATAGAAGAGAAATATAGATAGATATAGGACACACTAGACAACAAAACATTTCAGACTACATAATCATAGAAGCACATGATGCTTACTTTATTAACTGGTTCAGTGCCAAAACAAAGTAGGTTTTGACCAAACATCGTACACAATCAAATGAATAAGTATTGTAATGTAAATTCTGTTCACTGGGCAGTGCAGTTGTGAAGGATACCACACACACAAAAAATTACATGATGACCATTGTATCAAGGGGTTCCAGAGTAGACAGGAAAAGATGGCGGTAGCGCTTGATCTCGAGGATGCGTACAATAGAGTTCGATATGATATTTTGATGACCACACTGATGGAGAAGGGGGTCAATCCCTGGTTTTTGAACTGGATAGCAGCAGTCCTGCACTCTCTTCGTGTTGCTGTCCGTCTGGGCGCATGGACCTCAGAGCCACATATGTTAACCCTGGGACTGCCACAGGGATCTGCAGTCTCACCGGTGCTCTTTAATGTGTATACGAGCAAGATTGCAAACCTAGAAGCACCAGGGGTTGGAAGAATACTAACATTTGCAGATGATATTCTTGCATATAGGCAGGGGAGAGATAGGGAGCAAACAGCCCAGGAGTTACAGGCGACAGTAGATAAAGTGATTGACTGGTGCACAGAAATGAGTGCTGTCATCCACCCGGAAAAGGCGGCTGTTTTGTGGTGCTCTCTGGACAACAGAATTGTAAGAGCTGATGTCCCAAGCCTCGCGATAGATGGTAGAAATGTCAGCAGAGAGAACAAACTGAAGTATCTGGGGATCACATTTGACAGGAGCCTATCCTTCAAGGACCATGTGGAGACGGTCGTGACAAGAACTCAAAAGGGACTCAATGCACTTAAAACTATGGCTGCTATGGACATAGAGCAGAGAATGCTTTTCACACTATACCAGCACTTGATCATCTCAGTAATTAATTATGGATTAGGTCTGCTCACTGTCTCAGAGAGTCAGCTGGTGAAGTTAGAGCGCATACAGAACGAAGCTGTGCGGGTCATTCTGGGATGCACTAGAGACACCCCAGTAGTGTGTATGCGTTACATCCTTGGTCTGCCGACTGTTGCTGGTAGGCTCAAGGTGATGCAGGCGAAGGCATACCTCAGAGTAGCTGCAGACACAGACCACCCACTGCATGAGGCGCTGGACGCAGTTAAGGGTCAGAGACTGATAAGAGGGAAATCATGGATGGCTCAGGCGGAGGATACGATCAGACAAGTGTGCCCCCTGGAGAACATTAAGCGTGGAGAGGAGTGGGTCAGAGTGCCAGCGGAGCAGTCAGACTTGTGCAGAGTTATAATCACATTAAGCCGGGAGTGCAGGGAATGGCCAGCAGGGGCCACGGAAGTGGAAATCCAGCAACTAATTCAAGACAATGCTCACTCGAGTGATGTGATTATCTGCACAGATGGTTCGGTGTCAAGAGGTTAGAGAAGTGGCTGGGGGTTCATAGCCAAAGCTAATGGTCGATGTTTGGGGCAGGAGAGCCTGGCATATGATACCACAACATCCAGCTTAAGAATGGAGGTGAGGCAGTCACTGCGGCTCTCCGCTAGATGGAGAATACGACACACACATATATCGTGATTGTAACTGACTCAGAAAGCATGCTGACGAGGGTGAGGACGGGCAGACTTCGTGCGGAGTGGCTTGCTTCGCTTCGGAGGTCACGGGTGACAAGCATCGCCTGGATCTTTTCTCCGGGGCATGCCGGTGTGTTGGGAAATGAACAGGCGGACAGATTGGCTGGCTCTGCAGAACTTGGTGGAGTATTGATACATGACAAGGCAGACGTGGTTGCGGCCTTGTGGGAGCATGTGCACACCTCGGAGGAGCAAATGGATTACCATGGTCTGGCAAGAATGAGGCAACGAGGAGTGACGAAGGGATCTGGCCGACGCTCAACGCTCAAAGGAAAGACGAGATGGACTTATAATCAGAGTGCTACTGGTACTATTAGTGTTGGAACTCTTCGCTGGCATGCTGAGGATGGGGACGGAGCACTTATGGGAATGCCCCGTATGCTGTGATGTCAATTCCTAAATCAATCAATCAATCAATCATCCTTTTGTCCAAATAGGAGGCCAAATTTGGCAATATATTATCCTTCAGCATTGAATCAGTTAATGACATGTAAAATATATATTTGCTGCCAGTCTAGTTCAGTGACTGAATATGAATTGAGACATACTATTTGTGTCCAGATGTGGATGAATGTGAATTGAGACATACTATTTGTGTCCAGATGTGGATGAATGTGAATTGAGACATACTATTTGTGTCCAAATGTGGATGAATGTGAATTGAGACATACTATTTGTGTCCAGATGTGGATGAATGTGAATTGAGACATACTATTTGTGTCCAGATGTGGATTGAGACATACTATTTGTGTCCAAATGTGGATGAATGTGAATTGAGACATACTATTTGTGTCCAAATGTGGATGAATGTGAATTGAGACATACTATTTGTGTCCAGATGTGGATGAATGTGAATTGAGACATACTATTTGTGTCCAGATGTGGATGAATGCGAATTGAGACTGTATTAATGTTAGATATAATTATTATACAAGATATAATATTAACATTATTCTTGGGAATATGAGGTTTCCCCTTGTCTTCCACATTACCACCGGCTCTGACGAAGGAGTTATGGATGAAACACAATTTGGTAGCAGACTGCTTTACGTTGGCTTTTATAAAATGGCATGAGTTCTGGTCATTCAGAAAGCAATGGCAAACTACTGAGCAATAATCTTGCCAAGATGTCACAGTCAAAAAAATGTTCACAGTGTTTAGATTTGGTTTTTTTTTTTTTACAAAAAGCAATTGTTTTCAAATGAAAATGAATGTCTTAACAGAAATCTTCACAAATATGATCAACACTGATTTATTGTTTCCAGAAGAAGATGAATGTCTAAACAGAAATCTTCACAAATATTATCGACACTGTTTTATTGTTTTCAGATGTAAATGAATGTCTGAACAAAACTCTTCACAACTGTGATCAGGTCTGCACCAACACTCAAGGCGGCTTCAATTGCTCATGCAACAAAGGCTATGTTTACAACTCTTCCAGCAACTCATGTACAGGTTTGTTCTGCTACGTATTAAGTATTATTGATGTAAAATTTCTCTATCAATACTTTTACAGGTATGTTTCATTAATGTGTCATGCACCATTGATGTGCAACTCTTCCACCAATGCTTGCAAACGTGTGTTCTGTTAATGTGTAAAGTATCATTTTAGCTATTGTATTAAACACTAAAGTTCCTACATTTCTATATGTTATAACTGATTGGTGGAGGATGGGAAGGTCCAAAAAAGTCCTTTCTGAAAAATGAAACAATGACAAATATTTGTATATGAAATGTAAAAGTGGTCCTTTAGCACATATAGTGCCATTGGGTTGTAAAGTGTTGGGCCTTCATATATTCTAGGTCATGACATATGGGGTGAGGTGGCCACTTCCCTTCCTAGTCACCTGACCTTCCCAGACAATTCCTAGAATATGGTGACAATTGTCTGGTGCCCATGTTTATGAGCCTGGGTCAATCCCAGAGCTGTACTGGTCAGAACAATCCTCCCTCTGATAGGGATTGAACCCAGACCCTCCAAGTACACTAACCACAATACCACCATTTATCATATGTATGTATAAAAGTCAATGGGGTTCTAATGGACTTGTGCTTAAACTTCTGGTGTGCTGATGGTGGGGTACAGGGATCCACCCCTACAGGGATCCACGCCTACAGGGATCTACCCCTACAGCGGTCAGTTAGGCTTCAATGTTGACTTCTCATTCAGAAAGAAATGGCAAACTACTGAAAGTAAATAATGTCTAGGAAATCAACCTGGGGATGGGGTTGAGCGGAACTTTCTGCAATGGACATGCAACTAGATATGTGTGCATACACACACACACACTTGGCTTTAAAATGTGTTTATTGCAGGTTGTTCGGTCCAAATACTGGCATGAGGTGTTTGCAACGTGTCACTTCACCATACATCTGACTGTATTAATGTTAGATATAATTATTATACAAGATATAATATTAACATTATTCTTGGGAATATGAGGTTTCCCCTTGTCTTCCACATTACCACCGGCTCTGATGAAGGAGTTATGGACGAAACACAATTTGGTAGCAGACTGCTTTACGTTGGCTTTTATAAAATGGCATGAGTTCTGGTCATTCAGAAAGCAATGGCAAACTACTGAGCATAATCTTGCCAAGACATCACAGTCAAAACAATGTTCACAGTGTTTAGATTTGGTTTTTTTTTTAATTTTTTTTTTACAAAAAGCAATTGTTTTCAAATGAAAATGAATGTCTAAACAGAAATCTTCACAAATATTATCGACGCTGTTTTATTGTTTTCAGATGTAAATGAATGTCTGAACAAAACTCTTCACAACTGTGATCAGGTCTGCACCAACACTCAAGGCGGCTTCAATTGCTCATGCAACAAAGGCTATGTTTACAACTCTTCCAGCAACTCATGTACAGGTTTGTTCTGCTACGTATCAAGTATTATTGATGTAAAATTTCTCTATCAATACTTTTACAGGTATGTTTCATTAATGTGTCGTGTACCATTGATGTGCAACTCTTCCATCAATGCTTGTAAAGGTATGTTCAGTTAATGTGTAAAGCATCATTTTGGCTATTGTATTGTATACATAAATTCCTACATTTCTATATGTTATAACTGATTGGTGCAGAATGGGAAGGTCCAGAAAAAGTCCTTTCTGAAAAATGAAACAATGACTGATATATCGATAATTCTAAATTTGCTTAAATTTTCAATCAGATGTTGCACTGACAGGAGGAAGTGTCTGATTGTTTGACACAGGATCATTAATGTCCTAGATATTGACTGGCACTTATAGAAGAGAAAAACAGATAGATATAGGACACACTAGACAACAAAACATTTCAGACTACACAATCATAGAAGCACATGATGCTTACTTTATTAACTGGTTCAGTGCCAAAACAAAGTAGGGTTTGACCAAACATCGTACACAATCAAATGAATAAGTATTGTAATGTAAATTCTGTTCACTGAGCAGTGCAGTTGTGGAGGATACCACACAAAAAAAACAAATTACATGATGACCGTTGTATCACGATATATCGTCCTTTTGTCCAAATAGGAGGCCAAATTTGGCAATATATCATCCTTCAGCATTGAATCAGTTAATGACATGTAAAATATATATCTGCTGCCAATCTCTAGTTCAGTGACAGAATATGAATTGAGACATACTATTTGTGTCCAGATGTGGATGAATGTGAATTGAGACTGTATTAATGTTAGATATAATTATTATACAAGATATAATATTAACATTATTCTTGGGAATATGAGGTTTCCCCTTGTCTTCCACATCACCGCCGGCTCTGGCAAAGGAGTTATGGACGAAACACAATTTGGTAGCAGACTGCTTTACGTTGGCTTTTATAAAATGGTCATTTTATAAAGTGGCCACTTCCCTTCCTAGCCACTTGACCTTCCCAGACAATTCCTAGAATATGGTGACAATTGTCTGGTGCCCATGTTTATGAGCTTGGGTCAATCCCAGAGCTGTACTTGTCAGAACAATCCTCCCTCTGATAGGGATTGAACCCACACCCTCCAAATACAGTAACCACAATACCACCATTTATCATATGTATGTATAAAAGTCAGCGGGGTTCTAATGGACTTGTGCTTAAACTTCTGGTGTGCTGATGGTGGGGTACAGGGTTCCACCCCTACAGGGATCCACCCCTACAGCGGTCAGTTAGGCTTCAATGTTGACTTCTCATTCAGAAAGAAATGGCAAACTACTGAAAGTAAATAATGTCTAGAAAATCAACCTGGGGATGGGGTTGAGCGGAACTTTCTGCAATGGACATGCAACTAGATATGTGTGCATACACACACACACACACACTTGGCTTTAAAATGTGTTTATTGCAGGTTGTTCGGTCCAAATACTGGCATGAGGTGTTTGCAACGTGTCACTTCACCATACATCTGACTGTATTAATGTTAGATATAATTATTATACAAGATATAATATTAACATTATTCTTGGGAATATGAGGTTTCCCCTTGTCTTCCACATTACCACTGGCTCTGACGAAGGAGTTATGGACGAAACACAATTTGGTAGCAGACTGCTTTACGTTGGCTTTTATAAAATGGCATGAGTTCTGGTCATTCAGAAAGCAATGGCAAACTACTGAGCATAATCTTGCCAAGATATCACAGTCAAAAATATGTTCACAGTGTTTAGATTTGGTTTTTTTTTTTTTTTTTTTTTTTTTTTTTTTTTACAAAAAGCAATTGTTTTCAAATGAAAATGAATGTCTTAACAGAAATCTTCACAAATATGATCAACACTGATTTATTATTTCCAGACGAAAATGAATGTCTAAACAGAAATTTTCACAAATATTATCGACACTGTTTTATTGTTTTCAGATGTAAATGAATGTCTGAACAAAACTCTTCACAACTGTGATCAGGTCTGCACCAACACTCAAGGCGGCTTCAATTGCTCATGCAACAAAGGCTATGTTTACAACTCTTCCAGCAACTCATGTACAGGTTTGTTCTGCTACGTATCAAGTATTATTGATGTAAAATTTCTCTATCAATACTTTTACAGGTATGTTTCATTAATGTGTCATGCACCATTGATGTGCAACTCTTCCACCAATGCTTGTAAATGTATATTCTGTTAATGTGTAAAGTATCATTTTAGCTATTGTATTAAACACTGAAGTTCCTACATTTCAATATGTTATAACTGATTGGTGGAGGATGGGAAGGTCCAAAAAAGTCCTTTCTGAAAAATGACACGACAAATATTTGTATATGAAATGTAAAAGTGGTCCTTTAGCACATATAGTGCCATTGGGTTGTAAAGTGTTGGGCCTTCATATATTCTAGGTCATGACATATGGGGTGAGGTGGCCACTTCCCTTCCTAGCCACTTGACCTTCCCAGACAATTCCTAGAATATGGTGACAATTGTCTGGTGCCCATGTTTATGAGCTTGGGTCAATCCCAGAGCTGTACTCGTCAGAACAATCCTCCCTCTGATAGGGATTGAACCCAGACCCTCCAAGTTCACTAACCCCAATACCACCATTTATCATATGTATGTATAAAAGTCAGCGGGGTTCTAATGGACTTGTGCTGAAACTTCTGGTGTGCTGATGGTGGGGTACAGGGATCCATCCTTACAGGGATCCACCCCTACAGCGGTCAGTTAGGCTTCAATGTTGACTTCTCATTCAGAAAGAAATGGCAAACTACTGAAAGTAAATAATGTCTAGGAAATCAACCTGGAGATGGGGTTGAGCGGAACTTTCTGTAATGGACATGCAACTAGATATGTGTGCATACACACACACACACACACACACACACACACTTGGCTTTAAAATGTGTTTATTGCAGGTTGTTCGGTCCAAATACAGGCATGAGGTGTTTGCAACGTGTCACTTCACCATACATCTGACTGTATTAATGTTAGATATAATTATTATACAAGATATAATATTAACATTATTCTTGGGAATATGAGGTTTCCCCCTGTCTTCCACATTACCACCGGCTCTGACGGAGTTATGGACGAAACACAATTTGGTAGCAGACTGCTTTACGTTGGCTTTTATAAAATGCATGAGTTCTGGTCATTCAGAAAGCAATGGCAAACTACTGAGCATAATCTTGCCAAGATATCACAGTCAAAGAAATTTTCACAGTGTTTAGATTTTTTTTTTTTTTTTTTTTTACAAAAAGCAATTGTTTTCAAATGAAAATGAATGTCTTAACAGAAATCTTCACAAATATGATCAACACTGATTTATTGTTTCCAGAAGAAGATGAATGTCTAAACAGAAATCTTCACAAATATTATCGACACTGTTTTATTGTTTTCAGATGTAAATGAATGTCTGAACAAAACTCTTCACAACTGTGATCAGGTCTGCACCAACACTCAAGGCGGCTTCAATTGCTCATGCAACAAAGGCTATGTTTACAACTCTTCCAGCAACTCATGTACAGGTTTGTTCTGCTACGTATCAAGTATTATTCATGTAAAATTTCTCTATCAATACTTTTACAGGTATGTTTCATTAATGTGTCATGCACCATTGATGTGCAACTCTTCCACCAATGCTTGCAAACGTGTGTTCTGTTAATGTGTAAAGTATCATTTTAACTATTGTATTAAACACTGAAGTTCCTACATTTCAATATGTTATAACTGATTGGTGGAGGATGGGAAGGTCCAAAAAAGTCCTTTCTGAAAAATGAAACAATGACAAATATTTGTATATGAAATGTAAAAGTGGTCCTTTAGCACATATAGTGCCATTGGGTTGTAAAGTGTTGGGCCTTCATATATTCTAGGTCATGACATATGGGGTGAGGTGGCCACTTCCCTTCCTAGCCACTTGACCTTCCCAGACAATTCCTAGAATATGGTGACAATTGTCTGGTGCCCTTGTTTATGAGCTTGGATCAATCCCAGAGCTGTACTTGTCAGAACAATCCTCCCTCTGATAGGGATTGAACCCAGACCCTCCAAGTTCACTAACCACAATACCACCATTTATCATATGTATGTATAAAAGTCAGCGGGGTTCTAATGGACTTGTGCTTAAACTTCTGGTGTGCTGATGGTGGGGTACAGGAATCCACCCCTACAGGAATCCACCCCTACAGCAGTCAGTTAGGCTTCAATGTTGACTTCTCATTCAGAAATAAATGCCAAACTACTGAAAGTAAATAATGTCTAGGAAATCAACCTGGGGATGGGGTTGAGCGGAACTTTCTGCAATGGACATGCAACTAGATATGTGTGCATACACACACACACACACTTGGCTTTAAAATGTGTTTATTGCAGGTTGTTCGGTCCAAATACTGGCATGAGGTGTTTGCAACATGTCACTTCACCATACATCTGACTGTATTAATGTTAGATATATTTATTATACAAGATATAATATTAACATTATTCTTGGGAATATGAGGTTTCCCCTTGTCTTCCACATTACCACCGGCTCTGACGAAGGAGTTATGGACGAAACACAATTTGGTAGTAGACTGCTTTACATTGGCTTTTATAAAATGGCATGAGTTCTGGTCATTCAGAAAGCAATGGCAAACTACTGAGCATAATCTTGCCAAGATATCACAGTCAAAAACATTTTCAGTGTTTAGATTTTTTTTTTTTTTTTTTTTTTACAAAAAGCAATTGTTTTCAAATGAACATGAATGTCTTAACAGAAGTCTTCACAAATATGATCAACACTGATTTATTGTTTCCAGAAGAAGATGAATGTCTAAACAGAAATCTTCACAAATATTATCGACACTGTTTTATTGTTTTCAGATGTAAATGAATGTCTGAACAAAACGCTTCACAACTGTGATCAGGTCTGCACCAACACTCAAGGCGGCTTCAATTGCTCATGCAACAAAGGCTATGTTTACAACTCTTCCAGCAACTCATGTACAGGTTTGTTCTGCTATGTTTGATGTAAAATTTCTCTATCAGTACTTTTACAGGTATGTTTCATTAATGTGTCATGCACCATTGATGTGCAACTCTTCCACCAATGCTTGCAAACGTGTGTTCTGTTAATGTGTAAAGTATCATTTTAGCTATTGTATTAATCACTGAAGTTTCTACATTTCTATATGTTATAACTGATTGGTGGAGGATGGGAAGGTCCAAAAAAGTCCTTTCTGAAAAATGAAACAATGACAAATATTTGTATATGAAATGTAAAAGTGGTCCCTTAGCACATATAGTGCCATTGGGTTGTAAAGTGTTGGGCCTTCATATATTCAAGGTCATGACATATGGGGTGAGGTGGCCACTTCCCTTCCTAGCCACTTGACCTTCCCAGACAATTCCTAGAATATGGTGACAATTGTCTGGTGTCCATGTTTATGAGCTTGGGTCAATCCCAGAGCTGTACTTGTCAGAACAATCCTCCCTCTGATAGGGATTGAACCCACACCCTCCAAGTACACTAACCACAATACCACCATTTATCATATGTATGTATAAAAGTCAGCGGGGTTCTAATGGACTTGTGCTTAAACTTCTGGTGTGCTGATGGTGGGGTACAGGGAACAACCCCTACAGGAATCCACCCCTACAGCAGTCAGTTAGGCTTCAATGTTGACTTCTCATTCAGAAATAAATGGCAAACTACTGAAAGTAAATAATGTCTAGGAAATCAACCTGGGGATGGGGTTGAGCGGAACTTTCTGCAATGGACATGCAACTAGATATGTGTGCATACACACACACACACACTTGGCTTTAAAATGTGTTTATTGCAGGTTGTTCGGTCCAAATACTGGCATGAGGTGTTTGCAACGTGTCACTTCACCATACATCTGACTGTATTAATGTTAGATATAATTATTATACAAGATATAAGATTAACATTATTCTTGGGAATATGAGGTTTCCCCTTGTCTTCCACATTACCACCGGCTCTGACGAAGGAGTTATGGACGAAACACAATTTGGTAGTAGACTGCTTTACGTTGGCTTTTATAAAATGGCATGAGTTCTGGTCATTCAGAAAGCAATGGCAAACTACTGAGCATAATCTTGCCAAGATATCACAGTCAAAAATATGTTCACAGTGTTTAGATTTGGTTTTTTTTTTTTTTTTAAAGCAATTGTTTTCAAATGAAAATGAATGTCTAAACAGAAATCTTCACAAATATTATCGACGCTGTTTTATTGTTTTCAGATGTAAATGAATGTCTGAACAAAACTCTTCACAACTGTGATCAGGTCTGCACCAACACTCAAGGCGGCTTCAATTGCTCATGCAACAAAGGCTATGTTTACAACTCTTCCAGCAACTCATGTACAGGTTTGTTCTGCTACGTATCAAGTATTATTGATGTAAAATTTCTCTATCAGTACTCTTACAGATATGTTTCATTAATGTGTCATGCACCATTGATGTGCAACTCTTCCCCCAATGCTTGCAAACGTGTGTTCTTGTCGCGTAACGTATTCTACTAGGATGGAATTTGGATCAAAGTAGATACTAAATAGACTTCTACGAATAGAGAATCTAACCACTGCTGAAGAAGCGATCAAATGGCTCGCAATTCTAGAAGAATGATTATCAAAAGTCCCAGAATGGATCACTACTTCTAAACAGTGCCAGGCGGAAAGTTATGACGACGAACTGTGCTAACAAACGAAGACAGTATGTCAAGTGATTCCTGCTAACGTGCCTGGATGAAAAAAATGAGCCCCCACTGCCTAATGTATTCTCACCCAACAGGAGATAAGACAGAATGATACGTATAGATGTAGTCCTTTCACTCGTCACACAATCTGATGATGCTAATTCTATAATGACAGACGCCGTTGTTAAAAGTACAAATATAACATAACGTTTAATCCTAAAGAACACTACGTGAGCCCCACTGGGAACTCACTGACACATAAGAGATACGCAGATCCCTGACATCTTGACCAGATAATGTTCAGCTAGATGATATAATCATAGACACTTAGCCAATAGCGGACAAATTAGGATTGCTGTGCAGTGGCAAACGGGTGGGTAGCCACTCATCTGATAATTCGTAGCCTCCTGGATGGTAAGCTGGCAGTGCTGACTGGATCGTGGTATGGACTCCACTCTCTGCTGCATCAAGTGAGTGGTTCGTAGCTCAATCACCGGTCGTGACTACGGCTACAGATGATCAGGGTGCAGGCTCTGTGAATGACAGTGAGAAGGAGTGAATAATCCTTCAAGACAGCCTTGTAAATTCTTCTGGCCATGTCCTGCATGGCATCTTGTCTCATAAATTTTCATAGCATGTATTATTTAAATTTACAGGTTGATTCCTTATCTGAAATCTACAACAGCACACTGATCTCATGGAAACAGCATACAAATGATATCCTATTCTCTCTGCTGACCTTTAGATCAAACATGTACAATCACAATGCTCTACTTCAAAGACCACCTTCCAAATATATATTCTAACAATTCACATAATGACTTAACAGTACATATAGGATGACTTCAATGGACTGAAACTCAGACGCCACAACTCCGACATCACATATACATTAAAAAACCATTACATCGATGAAACACCACACATCATTTTTCAAGTATGGAAACACACAAACTACACTCCACACGATGAATTAACATCACATATTGATGAATTCCATAGAATGAAATGAAATCACACACAACAACTATAACTTCACGATGTACACGAGTGAACCATTAAAATCAATGAAACACCCCAAGTTCACTTAAAGAGTTATGAGTTGTACTACTAGCAAGTCTTCCTTATATTAATTAAAACATAATTAATTATCTAGAAGATTTCTTAGCTAGATTTAAGATTATTTTCACTATACACAAGAACAATATTAGGGTTGGAGAATTCCCCCAAGGTTTGAACTTTGTTAAGTGGGCCATCTTGGACCACATGGTAGTAATCTGACTATGGGCAAGATAGAGATTAATAAAGAATAATTAATGGTAACTTATTCACAACTAATTCCTTCAACTAATAAGTATATTATCTAGAGAAATCCGCTAGTTCCGAAGTTTAAGCACATAATTAAATTATCTTAACTCTAATCGTCTACTGACTAACTCAGGTGTCCTTCCGCAGGCAGATACCTAATTTCGAGAATCACGTAATGTAATTTATCCATGTTTTTAATGCCACATGTGACGAGCTTTTCGTTTTACCCTTGTCGGCAAGCCACATGGCACAAACATGGTCCTAATTCTAATATTAGTTAACTAACACTAGTTTTAATTAATAGTATCTATTATCGATCGGCATGGCCGGTAGATTTTGCCGGCATTTTGACACACAGAAAATTGTTTAACAAAATTATTATTAACTCACCCTGCAACTAGATTTTGACTGGCCTATCGGGAGTGGAGACTATCATTGGCTTTTCTATGTTTTAGAGGGTTTTTCGGCTTAACAAGAGCCAGCAATAAAATATGTTTAAACACAGACAGGTGTTCAATTTTAGCCAATTGACGTGATAGCTCCTGCTCCTTCCAGGTTGCTAGAAAAAATGGCAGATCTTAGGGTGCTACCGGAAGTTAACTTCTCATCCAGGAGAGTTCCCTTCCTGTGGCCAAATTATTTTTCATAGCCAAACCTGAATATAAATTCAGCCTGACTTGATTTCTTGGCTTGTAAACGAACTCTACCCTACATCTACTTCTAACTATAAGAAGAAATAGTATTTAACTCTCTCTATAGTTTTATGTATATAAATACACTAACCAAAGACGATTTTATCTAATATTTGAAAATATAGATAAAAATAAAAATTACTACAGGATACATAGAGGGGTTTACTGAGGGCTATCTCCATCTAGTAACAAAACGATCTGAGAGGTGGGCCAACCTGTCACAAATGCCCATCGTTCAAAAAAGTTGGAGAAGCAACTTTTTCTCCAGCCCGAACTCTCATATAGTTTTGTCAGTCCTTACTCTGACGTTTATGGGTCATTTGGACATGTCCCCCTCTTCATCAATAGCACAATGTCTATTCACAATTCTCCGCCTCTTCGTTTCTAAGACACCTTCTAAGAAACCTCCTCGCTTGATGTCGCTTCCATGGAAATCTTCTCTGGAGACTTTGCTTTCGTTGGTCGGGGTGTCCTTCGTCTGTCACTGATAAAGGTCCTACAATTCCAACATCTCTCCTTCGACCCAATTGGTCTTGATCCCTATACTTCATGCGCGTCGTCCTTACTTTCCCTTTAGACGTCTCTAAGTTGGGATCGTGTTCAGCCGCGTCATCTTCCTCACATCTGTCGGGGTTGTCTTCCCATCTGGATTGATCCCCTTTGGATCCATTATCAACCACTGCCAGAGTCATAATATGAACTGGTGGGTTCGTGTTGTTCTCAAAATGTCTTTTGAGTAAATTCACGTGGAAGACGGTAGTTTTCCCGCGAATAGAAACAGAGTACTTGTTGCTGGACACCTTCTCTTTAATGATGAATGGTCCTTGCCAAGCAATTTCTAACTTATTATCCCCTTTGGTTAATAAGACGAGCACTTTATCTCCTACCTCTAGAGACTGGTTTCTAATAGATTTATTATAGAAGGAAGCCTGTTGTTTTCTGGCACGACGGAGAGTGGAGTTAGCTAATTTCCATCCCGTGTGCAGTTTCTGTTTCAGTTCCTCTACATACTGTGAAGACTTGATGACACTCTCATCTGTTCCTTCATCAGTCCAGGTTCTCAAAAGAGCCTCCAGCGGTCCTTTAATTGGTCGTCCGAACAATAGTGTAGCAGGTGGAAGACCGGTGGCGACATGTGGTACTTCTCGATAAGCAAACATTGCTGCTGATAAGTACGTGTCCCAACTATCTGGTTTCTCCTGGACTAACTTGTTCATGATCGATTTGAGAGTCCCCGTATATTTGACCACAAGTCGCTTATTCTCTGTGAGACTAAAACCTGTGTTGATATGGTGCATCCTGAAGATGTCGGAGATTTCTCCCCTTAACTTCTCATTCAATAATGACCCACTATCACTTACAATAAGAATAGGGAATCCTACTCTGGTAAATATTTCTAGGAGAGCCTCTGCTACCCTAGTTGCACTGATGGAGGGCAGTACAGTAGCTTCAGCCCACATTGTACCTGTATCTACTACAGTTAAAATATAAGTATTTTTCTTCTTAGAAGTGGGCAGTGGACCAATAATGTCTATAGCTACTCGCTCAAAAGGAATGTTCAAAACTAACCCTTCCCCTATGGAAACAGGAGTAGACCACTGCTTGGGGGAGCCATGTTGACACTCCGGACAAGACTGGACGTATCTTCGTATGTCAGCAGTCATTCCCGGCCAAAAATAATGACAAGAAATACGCTGGGTAGTAACTCCTACAGTCATATGTCCACTGAAGGATATGGTATGTCCCATATGCAATATCTGATTACGATATTGTTTCGGCACGACAAGTTGCCCGTGTTCGGTACCCATAGTTCCTGCCCTATGGTACAACAACTTGTCCTTTAAATAGAAATTTCCAGCTGCTGGAGGATTTCTACCGTTTGGCAGTTTGCCAAAACAAGATGCTAAAGTCGGACATTCATTTTGTGCAGCCCTAATCTCCCGAGGTAGAGGGTTGATTGAGAGTATAGGTTCATGTGACTGTGCAACCTGACTCCGGGTCTCCACTGCTGCCATTATCAGTGGTGATGATGGTTCTCCTAAATATACATACTTACGACCAAGCATGAAAGGATATACCGGATCATCGATCACTGCAGCTGAAATGAGTCCAGTGACATACTTAGATGTCACATGTACTTTGGCTATCTTAGCTATTATAGTTGGAGAGCTCCTGGTAGCCCCTTTAACTACAACTGTTTGTTTTGTTAACTGTGATGGTTTCACTAACTGCTTAGCTATTATTGCATCACACTGGAGTCCACTGTCATAGAGACATAGTACTGGACTACCGTTAACCAGAATAGTTTCAACCGTGGGTGGCCTAGTTCCATTACTTGAACATATGTTCTGTTGGGTACTTGCCCCCGTAATCATACACGCAGCATACTGGGTAGGGGGATTATTTCTGCACACGCTCGTGTGGTGATCATTACTTTTGCAGTTCTTGCAGTAAGGTTTACCCCATCCACTATTGTTCGCTGGTGGTTTTTGTTTTTGAAAACCAGGATTTTGGTGCGGACCCCCAGTGTGCCCTCTGGTGTCTTTACCATAAGAGTTGTTCTGCTGAAAACCCTTATTCTGTGTTGCAGGAGTATTTTGAGCAGTAGAAGAATTACATGATTTAGTGGTAGCTACTTCGCCATGGGCAGTTAAATATCGTTCGGCTAGTGCGATAACCTCCTCTAGCCGAGCACCACCATTCTCTGCAATAAAGGTTTGTAGCTGTTTTGGAAGAACATCTTTAAATTGCTCAACAAGTATTAGTTCCGCCAGCCCGTCATAAGTAGCATCCAAATCACTCAGTTCTACCCACTTGTTAAAATAAGTGTGTAACCGTGAGGCGAACTGAGGAAATGATTCTCCTTGTGACCGTTTGGCGGTACGGAACTTCAACCTGTAGGCACTAGAAGTTAACTGATATCGTTTCAAAAGAGCATTTTTGAGTGTGACAAAGTCCTTCTCAAGACCTGGAGGGAGTTTTGCAAACACGTCATACGCTGGACCGCGAAGTGCTTGGGAGAGTTTAATATTAAATTTATCCTTAGGCAGATTGTAGGCTTCACACATTAACACAAATTTGTCAAGATATTCATCCATCTGATCCTCCTTCGGGTCGAAGTGGGCCAGTGGAAAACTCATTGATCCTGGAGTAATATGTGGTCCTGAGGAAATGTCTTGGCTGTCAGTTGGAGAGCTGGCACTGCTAAATCTGGAGGCATCAGGATTTTGTAGTTCTAATCTCCTCAGTTCTAACTCGTGCTGTCTTAACTGCTCAGCTAATTTCAACTCCTTGTCCAGTTCTGCTTGCTTCAACTGGTTGTCCAATTCAGCCTGTTTCAACTGGTTGTCCAATTCAGCCTGTTTCAACTGGTTGTCCAATTCAGCCTGTTTCAACTGGTTGTCCAATTCAGCTTGTCGCATCTTCTGTCTGGATTCAATTTCCGCCATCTGGATTTTTAATTTAATTCTTTCCTCTCGTTCGTCCTTCTCTTTGATGATGTCCCTTTGTTCTCGGCGCCATGTTCTTCCTTCTTCTATTACATATTTTTCCAACTCTGCACCCTCATAACCTAACAATGTTCCTTGTTCTCGCAGTTCCTCCTTAGTAGGTGGCTTTTCAGAAGACATGTTAGTTATGTAATAATATGATATCTGTTGATACACCTGGATAACTCACTCACTTAATCAAGAATGTGTTTGTCGCAAAGATTCACAAATATCTTCAATAACAAGCATAAAAAATGTTACACATTGACACAACACTTACCCGTTTGCCAGCAATTCACCTTTGCCCTAACTTATGTTATCCTATATTATAAGTATGTATATATTAACTAGTATGATTAGTAGCTATCTCTATTTAGTGACTGAAAGTTAGAACTATCTATGAAGTTGGATACTCGACTGAACCCAACAATCTATAGGATTGTCATGCCGGACCGAGCCACCAGTGTCGCGTAACGTATTCTACTAGGATGGAATTTGGATCAAAGTAGATACTAAATAGACTTCTACGAATAGAGAATCTAACCACTGCTGAAGAAGCGATCAAATGGCTCGCAATTCTAGAAGAATGATTATCAAAAGTCCCAGAATGGATCACTACTTCTAAACAGTGCCAGGCGGAAAGTTATGACGACGAACTGTGCTAACAAACGAAGACAGTATGTCAAGTGATTCCTGCTAACGTGCCTGGATGAAAAAAATGAGCCCCCACTGCCTAATGTATTCTCACCCAACAGGAGATAAGACAGAATGATACGTATAGATGTAGTCCTTTCACTCGTCACACAATCTGATGATGCTAATTCTATAATGACAGACGCCGTTGTTAAAAGTACAAATATAACATAACGTTTAATCCTAAAGAACACTACGTGAGCCCCACTGGGAACTCACTGACACATAAGAGATACGCAGATCCCTGACATCTTGACCAGATAATGTTCAGCTAGATGATATAATCATAGACACTTAGCCAATAGCGGACAAATTAGGATTGCTGTGCAGTGGCAAACGGGTGGGTAGCCACTCATCTGATAATTCGTAGCCTCCTGGATGGTAAGCTGGCAGTGCTGACTGGATCGTGGTATGGACTCCACTCTCTGCTGCATCAAGTGAGTGGTTCGTAGCTCAATCACCGGTCGTGACTACGGCTACAGATGATCAGGGTGCAGGCTCTGTGAATGACAGTGAGAAGGAGTGAATAATCCTTCAAGACAGCCTTGTAAATTCTTCTGGCCATGTCCTGCATGGCATCTTGTCTCATAAATTTTCATAGCATGTATTATTTAAATTTACAGGTTGATTCCTTATCTGAAATCTACAACAGCACACTGATCTCATGGAAACAGCATACAAATGATATCCTATTCTCTCTGCTGACCTTTAGATCAAACATGTACAATCACAATGCTCTACTTCAAAGACCACCTTCCAAATATATATTCTAACAATTCACATAATGACTTAACAGTACATATAGGATGACTTCAATGGACTGAAACTCAGACGCCACAACTCCGACATCACATATACATTAAAAAACCATTACATCGATGAAACACCACACATCATTTTTCAAGTATGGAAACACACAAACTACACTCCACACGATGAATTAACATCACATATTGATGAATTCCATAGAATGAAATGAAATCACACACAACAACTATAACTTCACGATGTACACGAGTGAACCATTAAAATCAATGAAACACCCCAAGTTCACTTAAAGAGTTATGAGTTGTACTACTAGCAAGTCTTCCTTATATTAATTAAAACATAATTAATTATCTAGAAGATTTCTTAGCTAGATTTAAGATTATTTTCACTATACACAAGAACAATATTAGGGTTGGAGAATTCCCCCAAGGTTTGAACTTTGTTAAGTGGGCCATCTTGGACCACATGGTAGTAATCTGACTATGGGCAAGATAGAGATTAATAAAGAATAATTAATGGTAACTTATTCACTCTCTGAACTAATTCCTTCAACTAATAAGTATATTATCTAGAGAAATCCGCTAGTTCCGAAGTTTAAGCACATAATTAAATTATCTTAACTCTAATCGTCTACTGACTAACTCAGGTGTCCTTCCGCAGGCAGATACCTAATTTCGAGAATCACGTAATGTAATTTATCCATGTTTTTAATGCCACATGTGACGAGCTTTTCGTTTTACCCTTGTCGGCAAGCCACATGGCACAAACATGGTCCTAATTCTAATATTAGTTAACTAACACTAGTTTTAATTAATAGTATCTATTATCGATCGGCATGGCCGGTAGATTTTGCCGGCATTTTGACACACAGAAAATTGTTTAACAAAATTATTATTAACTCACCCTGCAACTAGATTTTGACTGGCCTATCGGGAGTGGAGACTATCATTGGCTTTTCTAAGTTTTAGAGGGTTTTTCGGCTTAACAAGAGCCAGCAATAAAATATGTTTAAACACAGACAGGTGTTCAATTTTAGCCAATTGACGTGATAGCTCCTGCTCCTTCCAGGTTGCTAGAAAAAATGGCAGATCTTAGGGTGCTACCGGAAGTTAACTTCTCATCCAGGAGAGTTCCCTTCCTGTGGCCAAATTATTTTTCATAGCCAAACCTGAATATAAATTCAGCCTGACTTGATTTCTTGGCTTGTAAACGAACTCTACCCTACATCTACTTCTAACTATAAGAAGAAATAGTATTTAACTCTCTCTATAGTTTTATGTATATAAATACACTAACCAAAGACGATTTTATCTAATATTTGAAAATATAGATAAAAATAAAAATTACTACAGGATACATAGAGGGGTTTACTGAGGGCTATCTCCATCTAGTAACAAAACGATCTGAGAGGTGGGCCAACCTGTCACAGTTCTGTTAATGTGTAAAGTATCATTTTAGCTATTGTATTAAACACTGAAGTTCCTACATTTCTATATGTTATAACTGATTGGTGGAGGATGGGAAGGTCCAAAAAAGTCCTTTCTGAAAAATGAAACAATGACTGATATATCAATAATTTAAAATCTGCTTAAATTTTCAATCATATGTTGCACTGACAGGAGGAAGTGTCTGATTGTTTGACACAGGATCATTAATGTCCTAGATATTGACTGGCACTTATAGAAGAGAAAGACAGATAGATATAGGACACACTAGACAACAAAACATTTCAGGCTACACAATCATAGAAGCACATGATGCTTACTTTATTAACTGGTTCAGTGCCAAAACAAAGTAGGGTTTGACCAAACATCGTACACAATCAAATGAATAAGTATTGTAATGTAAATTCTGTTCACTGGGCAGTGCAGTTGTGGAGGATACCACAAAATAATACAAATTACACAATGACCGTTGTATCACGATATATCGTCCTTTTGTCCAAATAGGAGGCCAAATTTGGCAATATATTATCCTTCAGCATTGAATCAGTTAATGACATGTAAAATATATATCTGCTGCCATTCTAGTTCAGTGACTGAATATGAATTGAGACATACTATTTGTGTCCAGATGTGAATTAAGACATATTATTTGTGTCCAGATGTGGATGAATGTGAATTGAGACATACTATTTGTGTCCAGATGTGGATGAATGTGAATTGAGACATACTATTTGTGTCCAGATGTGAATTGAGACATACTATTTGTGTCCAGATGTGGATGAATGTGAATTGAGACATACTATCTGTGTCCAGATGTGGATGAATGTGAATTGAGACATACTATCTGTGTCCAGATGTGAATTGAGACATACTATTTGTGTCCAGATGTGGATGAATGTGAATTGAGACATACTATTTGTGTCCAGATGTGAATTGAGACATACTATTTGTGTCCAGATGTGGATGAATGTGAATTGAGACATACTATCTTTTTCCAGGGATGAATGTGAATTGAGACATACTATTTGTATCCAGATGTGGATGAATGTGAATTGAGACATACTATTTGTGTCCAGATGTGGATGAATGTGAATTGAGACATACTATTTGTGTCCAGATGTGAATTGAGACATACTATTTGTGTCCAGATGTGGATGAATGTGAATTGAGACATACTATCTGTGTCCAGATGTGGATGAATGTGAATTGAGACATACTATTTGTGTCCAGATGTGAATTGAGACATACTATTTGTGTCCAGATGTGGATGAATGTGAATTGAGACATACTATCTGTGTCCAGATGGGGATGAATGTTAATTGAGACATACTATTTGTGTCCAGATGTGAATTGAGACATACTATTTGTGTCCAGATGTGGATGAATGTGAATTGAGATATACTATTTGTGTCCAGATGTGGATGAATGTGAATTGAGACATACTATTTGTGTCCAGATGTGAATGAATGTGAATTGAGACATATTATTTGTGTCCAGATGTGAATGAATGTCAGCAAGGAAACCCCTGCAACCAGACGTGCAACAACACAGATGGAAGCTTCCAGTGTTCATGTCATCCAGGACAGGTTCTTCAAGCTGATGGAGTTTCCTGTGGCAGTAAGTCAAGTGTGGCACATGTACTGATTGTACTAGCTGTATTATCTTTTTCATTCTGCAGAGTTATCACTGGAATATTTTCTTTTACAGATCTTCTTTAAGCTCCCAATTGGCTGGCCTGGGTGGTTATGTCTCTCCACAATCCCCATTGTTTTTTAGTGCTATATTTGTGCTATGTACAGATACTAGGTGTTAGCATGCTTCATGGTCATTTGAGATGGTAAGTTCATGAGGACAGTGGGACACAGGTTCGACGCCTGGGCTTGTCATCTGTGAAAGTGAGGGACAGACTGGCCACTTATTCCAGATGATGCTGAATCTATAAGAGCAGTATTATGTGGGCAGCCAAGCTGAGAAACATCTAATGGCAGTGGAAATGTGGATTCTGAGGAAAATGTAAAGAATGCCATGTTTGTTGTTTAAAGTTCTGAATCTATAACAGCATTATTATGTGGACATTTAACAGCCAAGCTGAGAAACCTCTCATGGCAGTGGAAATGTGATTTCTGAGGGAAATGTAAAGAATGCTATGTTTGTTGTTTAAAGTTATGAGTCTATAAGAACAGTATTATGTGGACAATTAGCAGCCAAGCTTAGAAACATGTGGTTTCTGAGGGCTAGAGATCGAGTCTTTCAGGCAGGTTGTGATGAGATCAATGCTCTGCAAAGTACAAGTCTTGTGATGTCGTTATTTTGATATCAGAGTCTTGGCAGCATATTGGACAATAAATTAGGTTACCAGAATAGAATCCTGGGTACACACTCTAGCTAAGCAGGACACTATAATGAATGCCCTGCTTTCTGTGTAAATGAAAGATGGTGAGCAAGAGAGCTGAGTACCCCACATCTTAATGATAGCCTTCTAAATGTTATTCTGAGGAAAATGCAAAGAATAACGTGAGCTAAAAGAAACACAGATCAGACAGCCTCCAAGAAGCAGATGAAAAACTTCAAATGTATTACATGACAATCACAGTTCTGTGAGCGACTTCTCTACCAATACTTGTGAAGGTATGTTCTGTTAATGTGTCAAGTGTTGTTGATGGGAGAGACACATTTAAAACTTGGTGACAACAGGCATACTTTATGTGGAAATGGCCAAGGATAGACTATGTGATAAATACCTGGATGACTTTACCAAAACTGGAAAGTGAATAGAGACTTGGTCCCACTCTGGTGATCATGTGAGAAGATTAACTGTGATCACTCACATGGCACATGATGATGATGAACATATTTGAAGGCCTCATACTCATCTCTATTCATGTAACAGTATCCTCTATGGGATTGTCTGTATATCTCGCTTCTGCTGCTGCTGCATGTTCAAGCAACTCATGCCAACCCCCTTGTCCATGACTGGTTGGATTTTGCAGCTGCAGTTCTATATGAGATGAGGTGTCCAGTTAGTTAGTTAGTTAGTTAGTCGCAGTTCCAACTTCACACCAACCCTCCTTGGTTGCCTCCTACAACATGCAGGCCAGGTTACAGTGTCCCTCTTCTTTGCTTCCCTCATGAACCCAGGTAACACATGGGAAATTACGTGCATATACTTGTTTCTTTTGTTTACTTACTTTGAACTCAAGTGTAGTCCACACACGTGTTACTACTTCTAGTACACTGGACTGATTTTTGCGTGTAGATTAGCTTTCCCCATTACCAGTGTCCCTCACCATCAGGCGAACCCACTCTGACTTCTGAGGTATTTGTAATTCACTTGCTCAAGTCAGGGACAAGAAGACTGCATTTTAATCCAACTAACTTGTGTAGGGGTTGAACCCGTTTTGCATATATTTGATATATATGAAGCCGCGTGACACGACACGGCTCTACAACATTTCCGGCTGATGCAATGACAAGAACCCCTCCCCTCTGGCCGAAGCATGATGGATAATTCTCCCCTGTTAAAATGGAGCGTGCATTTTGCCCTGGCGATTCAGTTCTGGAACAACCGCTGATACAGGCGGGCGGGCGGTATCAAGAGAAGAGGACCCGAGCTTGTCCCTCATCTCATCCCCGCCCATGGAGAAGCCTGAATGCCTCTGGCATGACCTGGATGAGTCTCTGTATTCCCCACCAACAGATGTACATATCTGTAAAGTAAAATCAGTTTGGCTGAACTCACAAAATATGTCCTGCAAGAACCCCAGTGCACGGTTTTGTTTGAGGATGTGACTCCTCAATCATGAGAAGAGGAACATTCCTGGGTCCTTATTCCCACCCCATTCTCCCCTCACCCATTTTTCCCATCCCCTCCCAACTGATCCAATAGTCCAGCTTTCCATATCATAGTTTATGCCTGTTTAGTTAGAGTTGCAGGTTTTCTTTTCTGCTTGACTGGTTGGTTGTTTTTCCCACTAATTTTTGTGTCAATGACCATAACTGTAATTATGTTTTGGCTAAGTTGTGACTTTTCCTTGCGCCTACCCCAGTCAGCTTCTGTACATAGATGTCCTGTGCTGGTACTGAGGGTACCCTTAGGTTCAACTGAACAAAGTTAAGGTCTCATTGTCATTTGGAGACCACCTCTGTGGTTGGTGCTAGGCAACAGTTGTATCTAACTGTGGGATTTTTAAATTCCATTTTCTGCATTTACCACCTAGCTCTTGGGTTAGATCAGTAGAGAGTTCATCCTTATTATCATTTTTGTTAGCTCTGAAATTTCTTTGTTATGTTCTTATTGATCTGACGGATGGGTGCTTGGTCGTGCGACCATGGATGTTAGGCAGCAGTGACTCACTGTGGAAACGTAGATTCCTATTACTGTAATTACATCAATCATATGTTGTGCCTAGGTATCCATTTATTTTCAGACCATGAGAGTCATCTAATAAAGATTTCATTTGTTGTTGGTGATGTGTTATGTTTAGTCTTCGTTGTTCAAGTGATGTTGGTTGTTGTTTGTTTCATTCATTAATGTTGGCACCGCCCATCTCAGTGATCTTTTGTCTGGAATATGCATTAAGGCATAGTTCCCCGCTAGAATCCTGAAGTTCTTCTATCTTAATCTTTTCCTTTGTTTTGTTAACTGGAGATAATGTATAAAGTGCTCTTTCTTTCTCCCTTTCTTCTTATTATCCTTTTCTTCTCTGGCCCACTAGAAGTCAGTGTTGCGCTTCTTCGTCTTTGAGCACCTAAGTATAGGAAACCATGTCCTCCTATCCTTTATATATCCTCCTCCTGTTACATATAAACAAAACAATTGCTGGATATTTGATGTGTTGTAACACAGAACTGTATGAATACTACATTTGCAGCTTGTACTAGTGGTTGCCCAACTACCTGCAACTGTGTGGAGAGCAACACAGATCACTGTGATAGAGCTACTGGCAAATGTACCTGTAAGACAGGCTGGACAGGAGACAACTGCTCTGTAGATGTGGATGAGTGCTCACAGAATCTTTGTCCTAGCTACAGGCAGTGCAGGAACTTGAATGGCAGCTTTGAGTGTGTGTGCTTGGGTGGCAATCAGATAGGTCCTAATGGAACCTGTCAAGGTGAGTACGGTGATGTTTTCACTAGTGCTAATTGTTTAATTTATTATTTACTATATGAAACTTAGTAAACAGACGGAAAAATCCCTAGAAGCCTTGGAGTTGAGTTGAGTTGATTTAAGAACCGACATCACTGCACTCAGGACAATCCCCTACGTGCTCAGTCCCCTCGTTCAACAGCCAGCGAAGAGTCATACTACTAATTGTTCCCACCGCTATCTGATTAAAAGTTCTGGTCTTCCCTCTCAGTTTTGAGTTTTTTGCAAAACCCCTGCCGACCCCCCGCAATCTCATTCTTTCGACATATGAGTTCTCAGTCTGTTCCTCCGCCTTCTTCACCTGGTCCCACAAGCGCACGACCACCTCCCCCTTGTCCATAGGCAAAGGTATCGAGCACAAAGCACATACTCAGTTGCTTCGGCGATAATTCTTTTTATTTTCCATAGTTGGTTTGATATGAAGGTCACCCTAGTAGAGCCTGCCTGTTTAGGGAAGGGGCACAGGATGTCCCTCAGTAGTCCTTACGCCTGGCGCCACCCCACCCGCATACCAGACGTTCCATGTTCGCATCCAGCTTACCCATGGCCATTCAGTCCTCGGCACGTCGTGGGTCCACCTTAAACTTGGGGGTTTCTAACCAGAGTTTTCTATCTCCTAGATTGGCCGCTGTAATAGCTAACGGGCCCAATCTACCAGGGGGCAAGAGGTTCCAGCGCCTCAGTCCTAGTGGACACAGTAGATACATGTATACGGGGAACAAAACTAATGTCATACAATGTCTATCAAATACTACATAATACATCTGCAAGTCACTAGTCATTACACAAGTCACTACACAACGGAAACATAACTCTCGCAGGTAGATAGTTGAGCCCCAAACAAAGCAGTGACGACATCAGTCATCTGGTTTACTTCATACGTTGAGCTCTGTAGTACTGAGCCAACAACATGACAATGCTTGGGTAAATAAAATAGCAGATCCTGTTGTGTTGTAGAGTGGTAGAGTGGAGGCAGCCACAACAATCCTGAACAATGTATAGTTCTGTGTAAAGTGTCTGCTGCAACAGCTTCTGCTTGAGAATGTCATTGTTTTTGATAGGTTCCCTGATTGATTAGGTAGTTAGTCTAAACCCACCCAAGCGTTGCATTTCGAAATCAAAACTTGTATATGACTTCTCTGTGCAGCACATATGGAGCAGTAAATGGCAGCCTCCACGAGCCGCTTTGGGAATTTGGCTATGTATGGCTGCATGTGTGGTCATCACTCCCTGAGTCTCTAATCACAGCCATTGGGAAGCAACAACACGTTGAGTAGTAATCAGATATCAGCACTGAAAGCTGCTTTAAAGCTGCATATCTACCTCCAACGACATGCATGGAACACACGTCAGCTGCCATAGCTCTCTCAATGAAGAACTTGTCCATGTATGATGTCACTGTTGACATCCACAAAGAATACAGCCCTATTTCTACATATATTCTATGCATTATGCCGTGCTACTATGCAACGCACAAACAGATTAATATGTTTCAAATACATCCCAAACTTTGTCCTGTGTGGATCTGACAACCTCAGTGTAAGACGTGTTTCCTGTAAACCATCATGGCTAGTAGCATCATTCTGTGATCGATCCATTCACAAACGGACACCCAGGACCAAACTCACCCGTCTCACATGGGACACCAAAAGAGCAGCTTCATCCTCAGGGTCACAGATGTCATTATAACACTGACATTGGAAAATACAACTTTGTCCATACCACCCATTTTACAATTTTATGGTGTCACTGTTGGAAACAGAACTGTCACTGTACTTCACAAATTGAGCTCCGTAGTACTGACACAACACCATGACAATGGTAAGTCCACAGCAGATCCTATTGTAGAGTTGTGCCAGACACAATGAACATGACTAGAAGGCTAGTTACTTTCTGTGCTGCGTCTTCATCCATCTCATGAAAGTCAATTGAATGAATTTCCCATGCTATCTAATGGATGCGAAGGTGCCGTTAGCGATAGACAGCACTGATGTTCACCAAGACACACTTCCATTTGTTTGCTGTCTTGCCACGTTCCTATGTGACAAACCAGGTAACGATGATATGAGTTCTGCTGATGATAATGTTGACATGTTGAGTTGAGTTAAGAACTGACATCACTGCACTCAGGACATTCCCATACGTGCTCAGCCCCCTCATTCAACAGCCAGTGAAGAGTCATACTACTAATCGTTCCTACCGCTATCTGATTAAAAGTTCTCCTGGTATTCCCTCTCAGTTTTGAGATTCTTTCAGAACCCCTGCTGATCACCCAGCAATCTCATTCTTTCCACATATGGGTTCTCAATCTGTTCCTCCGCCTCTCCACCTGGTCCTACAAGCGCACGACCACCTCCGCCTTGTCCATAGGCAAAATACCACCAAGAGGTGCATTCCCTGCTAGCCTATCAGCCTCATTCCCCCGTACACCCGCATGGCCAGGGCAAAATATTCATACAATTCTCACAATCTGTGACCTCTGAAGCAACGAGAGCCATTCCACACGAAACATTCCTTTCTCCACCTTGCTAAGCATACTCTTTGAATCCGTAATTAACACAAACGTGTGTTGCAGTAGTCTCCTATAGCCACCGGAATGCTGCTGTTACTGCCTCCACCTCCATTCTGATGCTGGAGGCCATAGTCTCATATGCCAGGCTCTCCTTTTTCAAGACTTGCCCATTAGCCTTTGCAATAAAGCCCCAGCCACTATGCCTGTTTCTCACCACTGACCCATCGGTGTAGATGACTATGTCACCTTGATGTGTGTTGCTCTGGATCAGCTGTTGCACTTCAAACTCAGTGCGGCCCGCTGCCCATTCTCTGTACTCACGACCCAATGTTATTATTACATAGTGCCAGTCCATCATGTCTTCCGGAACTTCAACCGACTCTCTTCCACGAATGATGGTCTCTAGATCACACACCTTAAGCCATAAGCGTGGTCAATGTTTGGTCGCTAGTGTAGGAACACAAAGTGATGATGATCTGGAAACAAGACTGCTGCTAAAAGAAATAAGTGTTGAAAGTTCACTGGGACTGTTGGAGGACGTTACTTGCCTCACATCCTGTGTTCATACTGTTCACCTGTGGTACAAACTCGTACGCCATGACTGTTTGATTGTTAGTTCTGTGTACAAGTGTCCACTGCAACACCGTGTACTGAAGAATTTCCTTGCTCTAGACAGATTTGGCATCTTTCCTTCTGACTGGTAACAGAAATTCGTTGATCTCTTGAATCTGTTGAGGCATTCCACTGCCGGAACAAAACAAAACTAAAAGAAAACACACATTTCGCCTAACTCGCGGAAAGATTGAAGAATGTTGAAAATTCACTGTACAGCTAAAATTAGCAATCTGGGCATTTTGAGAGAGGCTTAGTCGCAAAGACATCTTATCACAAACATCAATCAGAAAGAGGCAGTTATAATTTTTTGATTGATTGATTGATTGATTGATTGATTGATTGGTTTAAGAACTGACATCACAGCATTCGGGGCATTCCCATAAGCGCTCCGTCCCCATCCTCAGCAGCCAGCGAAGAGTTCCAACACCAATAGTGCCATTAGAAATCGGATTATATGTCCGTCTCACCTTTCCTCTAAGTGTCGAGCATTGGCCAGAACCCCTTGTCACTCCTCACTGCCTCATTCTTGCCAGACCATGGTGATCCATTTGCTCCTCCGAGGTGTGCACGTGCTCCCACAAGGCTGCAACCACATCTGCCTTGCCATGCACCAATATTCCACCAAGTTTTGCAGAGCCAGCCAATATGTCCGCCTGTTCATTCCCCAGCACACCGGCATGTCCCAGGGAAAAGATCCAACGGATGCTTGAAACCTGTGTCCTCCGAAGCGAAGCAAACCACTCTGCATGAAGCATGCCTGTCCTCACCTTCCTCAGCATGCTTTCTGTGTCGGTTACAAACATGATGTGTGTGTGCACCGTTTTCTCCATCCAGCGGAGAGCTGCAGTGACCGCCTCCACCTCCATTCTAAAGCTAGATGGTGTGGTATCATATGCCAGGCTCTCCTGCACCAAACGTCGACCAAAAGCTTTTGCTATGAACCCCCAGGCACTTCTCCTACCTCTTGACACCGAACCATCTGTGTAGATAATCACATCACCCGAGCGAGCATTATCCTGAATTAGTTGCTGGATTTCCACTTCCGTGTCCCCTGCTGGCCACTCCCTGCACTCCCGGCTCAATGTGATTATGACTCTCCACAAGTCTGACTGCTCCGCTGGCACTCTGACCCACTCCTCTCCTGGTCTAATATTCTCCAAGATGCACACATGTCTGATCGTGTCCCCCACCTGAGCCATCCATGATTTCCCTCTTATCGGTCGCTGAGCCTTAACTGCTTCCAGCGTCCCATGCAAAGGGTGAACTGTGTCTGTAGCTACTCTGAGGTATGTCTTCGCCTGCATCACCTTGAGCCTACCTGCAACAGTCGGCAAACCAAGGATGTAACGCAGACACACTGCTGGGGTGTTTCTGGTGCATCCCGGAATGACACGCATAGCTTCGTTCTGTATGCGCTCTAGCTTCACCAGCTGACTCTTTGAGACAGTGAGCAGTCTAGTCCATAATCAATCACTGAGAGGATCAAGTGCTGGTATATGGTGAAAAGCATTCTCTGCTCTGTGTCGTTTGCAGCCATAATTTTAAGTGCATTGAGTCCCTTTTGAGATCTTGTCACAACCATCTCCACATGATCCTTGAAGGACAGGCTCCTGTCAAATGTGATTCACAGATACTTCAGTTTGTTCTTTCTGTTGACGCTTCCACCATCTATCGTGAGGTTTAGAACATCAGCTCTCACAACCCTGTTGTCCAGAGAGCACCACAAAACAGCTTCCTTTTCCGGGTGGATGACAGCACCCATTTCAGTGCACCAGTCAATCACTTTGTCTACTGTCACATGTAGCTCTTGAGCAGTTTGCTCCCTATCTCTCCCCTTCCTATATGCAAGAATATCATCTGCAAATGTTAGTATCCTTCCAACCCCTAGTGCTTCTAGGTTCGCAATTTTGCTCGTATACACGTTAAAGAGCACCGGTGAGATTGCGGATCCCTGTGGCAGTCCCAGGGTTAAAATATGTGGCTCTGAGGTCCATGCACCCAGACGAAAAGCTATTCGGCGAGAATGGAGGACGGCCGCTATCCAGTTCACTAACCAGGGATTGACCCCCTTCTCCATCAGTGCGGTCATCAAAATATCATATCGAACTCTATTGTATGCATCCTCGAGATCAAGCGCTACCGCCATCATTTCCTGCCTACTCTGGAACCCCTCATAAACGTCAAAGGCAAAAGTGGCTGCATTTGACCAGGTATCTTTTCCTGGCTTGTAGCTCCCCAGGCCTCTTGGAAGAAGCTTCCCCCTTTCCAAAATCTCTTGCAGCTTGACATCAACTATCTTCTCTAAAACCTTCCCAAATGTATTTTGAAGAGTGATGATCCTAAAGCCGCTAAGCTTTGAATGATCCTTGAATGGTTTTGGGAGAGGGATGAGATAATTGTGTACCCAATCCTGCGGTACTGATGCTGTCCTAATGCTCTGGTTAAAGCAGTCGGTCATCTCGTTAAAGGTCTACATCGCTCAAAGCCTTCATGTGGCCATATCTGACCCCATCAGGCCCTGGTGCCGTGTCTTTTGCCTTTTTCAAAATATGTTTAACATCTTCAACCCGTATGATGTCTTCATAAGGCATATTCTTTATGGTGTCAGATAACTCCTCTCTAACTGTATCCCTGGTGTCTACATCATGATGATTGGTCTGCTCTAAAAATCTCTGGAGAAATGCCTCCCCTTTCTCTTTGTCTGTTGTCACGCACACACCATCATCTCTATAAATTGTTCCCACTGTCATAGGCTGATCTTTTCTTTGTATTTGTCTGTGCAGTTTCCAGAATTTTCGCAGTGTTTTATCCCCTCCAATCTCATTCATGAAACATTCCCATTATGCCTTTTTGGCCTCTGCATCACAGCGCTTGAAAACCTCCACCTTGTCTTTCTTGACATTTTCCGCCATGTCCACTTCCTCTCTTGAGCTTCTAGGTGTATGTCGCACTTTCCTTAGCTGCTTCACTGCAGCTCTGTTTTCTTTCCAAGCCTTGTCTACTTCTTAGGTCCACCATGGGGGCTGCAAAAAAGGGGTTTTAACAGCTCTGTTGCATGCCCCCTGTCTGAGGCGTCCAAGAAGGCTGTCGGTCCACTCATACCGGAAGGTCTTGCGCGCTCTCCCAGCCTTAACTTTCCTGGATTTAGAGATCAGGACTGAGCATGGCATGTGATCACTCCCATGGTAATTCAAAACAGTCCACTTGACATCAAGGACTGATGACTGGGAAACAAGTGCCAAGTCAATAGCTGTGTCCGCATAACCAGGCCTCATTGCCATTCTAGTCGGCCTACCATCATTTATGCAGACCACATCAAAGTCTACCATGGCATCCGCAAGGGCATTTCCCTTTCGGTTTTCTCCACTGCTGTCCCAATCTCTGTTCCTTGCATTGAAGTCTCCACATATGAGTAGCCTATCACCTGGTAATTCCTCCAATTCCTTAAGCCAGTCCCAGTGTTTCTTTCTGACAAAACAGTCCACTTTGGCATATACATTTATGATGTTCCAACTTAAGCCGCCAATCTCCATTTGTATACCCTGGAACTCTCTTGCACTGTGATTCCACTGGCTCAAGTCAAGTACCACATGCTTCAATCCTTCCTTCACCAGCAGACCTTGCCCATGTCTCATCTGCCCAGTAGGGTTTATATAACTAGCGTGCCCAGGGCAATGGTATTTGTCTGTGTTTAGCTCCTGGAGCATGAGGACATCAAAATCATGTATTAGCCTATCCAATACAGGACCTCTCTGCCTGGCACTACGACAGTTCCAATATCCCACTCTTACATGGTTGAGACCTAGTCTTTCCACTTTTCGTCTTGTTCTCCTGGCGCCTGCCCTCCTATTTCTATGCCTTCTGCTCACACCATTTCCTCATCTCTTCCTCCTCACTCTCTCTTCGCTAGCCCCTGAAGGATGTGTCAAGCTCAGAGCACGTGCTCCGTAGCTCTGGCGACGATTCCCTTGTTTAAATAATACCATATACACAAGCTATGGGAAACTATTGAATATAAAATCACATAGAAACTCAATGTGGGCTTTATTGCAACGTCCTGCAAAGGACATGCAACATTTTTTAAAGACGCTTGTGGAGATCTACTATTACATCTGCATTATGAATTAATTCCAGATAAATTAAACATATGTTGTGTGTTTATTAGAGATCTAATATTATATTTGAATTATGAATTGTATTTTTGCCAGTTCTACACATTTTCAGTGTTTTTTTTTTTCTTCTTTCATTAGACTGCAACCGAACCATGACTGAGAAGACGGGATATCTAACCTCGTCCAATTACCCTAAGTTTTATGACAGCAACTCCTATTGCACATGGACGATAAAAGCCGGTGAACCTGGCAAAGTCATTACATTCACGTAATTTGCTTATTTTTGTCATCAACTTGGCTGAATTAGCTCCCCGGTTGGCAACCACTCTGCCAAAATCATTTTCTCCTACTGGGATTTAAGTCTGGGTGCAGTTTGAGATCCTTTAACTTTGTCAGAAGTGACTATTTACCACCCCATATCCGAGAGAGAAAACTCTGAACAAATGTTTGTTATGCTGATTGCTGACACTGTCCCTCAAGGAAACAGCCAAGAAGTGGCTCGTTGAAAATAAAATAGATTTTGCTGTTCTTGGTATCACCAGAAGTATGAAAGGAAGAGTTAAGATATGCAGACTAATCTGGCTACTTATGGGCTGCATAGACAAGATACCTCCCTGACATAAATCTATTTCTGGAATATATATGTGAACCCCTACTAAATGTTCTATCAATGTGTGCACTCGAACACAAACATTTATTGATATTTAGAATTTATATGGAAAAACTGAGTTTAAAATACAAAAACTGTGTTTATTATTGCTAGTCTTGATGATACTATGATGATGATGATTATATTATGGTATACATAACTCATTTGGCTAAGAGGGCACATAGGTCATGCTTCACCCCAGTGAGACGCCATTCACTGTCAGCTTTAAGGAGTCCAAATTGGTCCCTTCAATTAGGCTCAGTCACTCCCTGATATAAGTTTTTGACTGTCCATGGCTTCTCAGAGAGCTGGAATGAAACGAACGGAGATGGGTAGTATCTACATCTACACATCTCAAACACATATGTCTATACATCATTATAAACATACATTAATCTCATGTTATACATGCATGTTACTTAAACATATATCAGTTCTAAATAAATATCTATATATCTATTCATAAAACCATTTAGAACATCTATAGCTCAAAGAAGAAATCTTAATGCTGATGGACAAAAGAAAACAGAGTTAAAATGACAAACAAGAATACGCTAAGATAAATAAAGAAATAAAAGATAAATGTTGGAAGGCAAAAAAAAAGTTGGTTAAATGAGCAGTGCAAAAGAATTGAATTAAATGCCATTAAAGATACAAAACATATGCACAGACAAATCAGTGAGCCCACTGGAAGAAAATAAGAATAAATACAGGGTGTTTGAAATCAAAAACAGGAAAGATATTATTGGAGGAAGATGATATAATGAAGAGGTGGAATGAGTATATAAAAGAATTATATGATGGGGAAAGGGAAGAATTAACAGAAGAAAGTAACTTAGAAGGTCCACCTATTCTAAAAGAAGAAGTCGCTGACGCTATGAAATATATGAAGAAAGGAAAACAGCTGGACCAGATGAAATCACAATAGAAGAATTAGAAGCATTGGGAGAATTTGGAGTAGATATATTAACCAAAATGTTAAATGATATTTACAGCAGAAGATATACCCAGTGATATGCTGAAATCTGTATTTATAGCTATACCAAAAAGACCAGGAGCAATTGAATGTGAAGATTTTCGCACAATTAACCTCATAAACCATATCACTAAGCTTCTGCTCAGAATCATAATTAGAAGAACCAGAAAGAAAATAAAAATGGAAATTAGTGAAGAACAGTATGGATTTCTGGAGGGAAAGGGCACAAACAATGCAATAAATACATTACGGACACTAATAGAAAGGTCAATAGAGAAACAGAAAGACATATATTTATGCTTCATAGATTATACTAAGGCATTTGATAAAGTAAAACATGATGAGCTGATTAAAATGTTGGAAGATATCAACATTGATGGGAAAGATTTAAGAATAATAAAGAATATTTACTGGAACCAAGTAGCAGCAATTAAAATTGGAAATAAAGAGGGTAGTTAGTTAGTTAGTCGCAGTTCCAACTTCACAGCAACGGGTCGTCCCCATTACGAACACATAAAGCTAGGAGTACGACAGGGATGTGTCTTGTCACCAGATCTCTTCTCCCTATATAGCGAAGTAATAATGAGAGAGATCAAAGAGATGCCAGGAATACTAGTTGGAGGGTATAATATAAATAATATATGCTATGCAGATGACACAGTATTGGTGGCAGATAAATCAACAGACCTACAACAATTGTTGGACACTGTAGTAATATAGAGTGCAAGGAAAGGACTCTCCTTGAATATCAAGAAAACAGTAACAATGGTGATATCAAAGAAAATGGTGACATAGAAATAGAAGGAAAAATTCTTAACCAAGTGGATAATTTTAGATACCTAGTAACATTTATAACATCAGATGGAAGATGTACAACTGAGATTAAGAGCAGAATAGGGCAGGCAAAGGCCGCATTTCAGAAAATGAAGAGTATTTTTGCAATAGGTCACTATCACTGAGTGTAAGAAAGAGAGTGCTGAAATGCCATGTAGAACCAGTTTTGCTGTATGGCAGTGAATCTTGGAATGTAAATGAACAAATTAAGAAGAAATTAGAAGCAACAGAGATTTGGTTCCTGAGACGATTGTTGAGAATTCCTTGGACTGCCAGAGTAACTAATGACGACTGCCTGATACAGGTTAATGAAACTAGAACACTATATCTTATATATAAAAAAGACTGTATGTGTGTCATATGGCAAATGACAGTGATGCAACATTCAATTGATGAGTTAGCGCATCAAAGAAGAAGATACAGAGTGTAACAAATATTGAACATAGAGGAAAATACCTGGATGGCTTGGCCACATGGCATGGACGAGACAGGAACACTGAGCTGATCCACGACTCTGGTGATTGAGTGAAATGGCGAATCATGACCGCCCACGCTTTCCGGCATGGCACATGATTGATTGATTGATTGACACCAATATTGAACGCAATTCAGACGTCATGGAAATACGTCACCTAACGCCGTAATGGCTCAAGCGGGAGTTGTGTTCCAGCTTGCGAAGTTGGAGGATGTGTTTTACCACCAGTCACAGAATTCCAGCCGTTATGCAGCGGCCAGTCTTCGGTATCTACAGGGAGTGTCTCTGGTTTGTATCTCGCCATTGAATGGCTTTACTGACGCCACGATCGCTGACATTCGGAGTCGCATGTTGATGCGTGCGGATCTCATCATGATCGGGCCATAGAAGTTGGCTGATAGACATTGGGTACCAGTAGTGTACAAGTGAAGGTAGGCGATGATCATGAGTGCATTAATATGATAGCAGACAGCCAGCTAGGTTCCTAACACTCTCCTTGGGTTGGGGAGACGATTTGTGATGGAAGGACAGGAGTGCTTGTGATGCGTGAAAGACTCAAGTCTGGATGCGCATACACACTTAGAGCTGTTAGCTGATGTCACCTGTGTGTAATAATACCGCAGTTCGCTCTACCTCACATTTGATGAGTTGTTCTTGGAATACATAGTGATGCTGTTCTATATATGGTGTGCAGTCATGTCGGAGCATGCCACTCGTGTTCACAGAGAGTCATTTTACCCTAGAGCCACACAGATCTCGAGGTAAACGTTGCTGCATTATAGTGCATGAACTTGTATCTTAGAGAGAGAAACCAACGTTACCTCTTGACAATGTGTGTGTATATCCTTTATGCGTTCGTGAACGGTCCATCCGATTGAGATGACATTTTCTACACGTCTTCCTCTCATTCTCGCGCTGCCAACTGTCATATTTTTTTAGTGTGAAATCGGCTACTTACTTAATATTATTTAATATTTCAGTTTTCATTATAATTTCTATATAGCAAGGAGACTTAACTCTAGAAAAGTTATTTCAAGGGGCATAACTTTTAATAACATTGCTATATACCTTACAGTCATATTGTTGCATCGTTTATAAACAAGATTTATAAACTCTTTGTCTATAGTTATTTACCGGCATATGAGTTATAATAAATAATGATATAATCTTTAAGGCATTTTCAAAGTTTTCATAAAAATAATGCATAATGCATAACATTGTAACTCATCTTTTTATACTTAAAGAAGTTATCTACAGTCATGTCGGTTATTAACAATATAATAAATAAATAATAGTTACCTATCTCTATCAAGTTTGAAGATTTTATATTTCTTTACACTGTCGCCAACTCTAAGAAGACATGGAACAACTTCAGCCATTATTAAATCTACAGGCATATGCGTTATAATCCTCCTCCTCCTCCTCTCCCCTCCTCCTCCTACCCTCTTCCTCTTCCCCTTCCATCCTCCTCCTCCCTCTTCCTCCTCCTCCTCCCTCTTCCTCCTCCTCCTCCCTCTTCCTCCTCCTCCTAATCACTCCTCTTCCTTCCTCCTCCCTCCTCCTCCTCCTCCTTCCTCCACATCCCTCCTCATCATTCCTCCTCTTCGCCCTCCCCCTCCTTCTCCTCCCTCCTCCTTTTACCTCTTCCTCCCTCCTCCTTCTCCCTCCACCTCCTCCCTCCTCCACCTCCTTCTCCCTCCCCCTTCCTCCTCCCTCTTCCTCTTCCCTCCTCCCTCTTCCTCCTCCTCCCTCCTCCTCCCTCTTCCTCCTCCTCTTTCCCCCCTCCTCCTCCTAATCCCTCCTCCTCCCTCCTATTCCTCCCTACTCCTCCTCCTCTTTCCGCCTATCTCTTCCTCCCTCCTCCTCCACCCTCTTCCTCCTCCCTCCTCCTACTCCTCCTTTTTCTTCTTCTGCTGCTGCTGCTGCCGCCGATCCATTTACCCAAGTTAATTGTTGGGGGAAGATGTAAAGATCTTTCAAGTGCTCTTTCTAATGCTTTTTGTAAGTTGGTCTTCGTTTATCTAAGGTTGTTCTAACTGCAACCAATAAATGATTAGGCAGATAGACAGACAGACAGACAGATAGATAGTCGCAAATGGGAACGGGAGCTTATATGACTACTTATATGAATTAAATTAGATGCTCCCCACCAGGGACTGGGTGAAGCCGGGCCGGGTCAGCGAGTACAACAATAAGAAAGAGACAAACAGCTTTCTTTGGTCATGTAATGAGAAGAGAGGCATTGGAGAACATCGTGACAACTGGAAAGATCGAGGAGAAGAGAGGCAGAGGCAGACCAAGAGAAATTATGCTGGATGGATTGAGACAGTGGCACGGAGGAATATCAGCAGCAGAGTTGATCCAGAAAACCAAAGACAGAGATCTGTGGAGAGCCATGAACGCCTACACCAGCTGGCAGGGCACTTGATGATGATGATGATAGCTCAAAACATACATATTCACCTCCACCTATATAATGGAGTGGTTCCCATATAAGTTCACCTCACTTACTCTCTCCCTTTCTATTTCATTCATTATGTCTTGTCGGAAGGGCTGGTCACACAGTCCTGTCGAAAATTAAAATGCCTTTCCTGCACCTTTCTGGAATATTGAATGTCCTAAGTCATGTCTGTCCTCATGCAGATATCGTGCAAACAAGGTGAACAGGTGACATTTCTCCCTCCAAGTGGTTTCACCCCAATCTTGGTAGGCATTCAAAGTATTGGTCCACATAATCAACATTAATTTGGATGCTATCAAGAGACTGGTTGCTCTCAGGAATTTCTCCTACGTAGCCAGCCTCCCCAGTGTGTTAAACTCATACAGGATGTATCTAAATGTATCTCCTGTACATGAGTAGGCAGCACACTCATTTGGCTTGGATAATGTTGGATTTTTCCAAATTATCCCATACAACAATTCAGACAACAAAGTAGCAAGTGAAAGCAGAAGAATAAAACAAAGTTCACAGTGAAATACAGTGATTTGAGTACAAAGAAAATCCACCAGCGTAAAGTTCAGGAGAATACACAGAAACAGAAAACTACTCAGGCCTCAGACTAGCAGACAAACGGATCAGAATAATAATGTTTGTATTACCTGAGTTTATAGCTTAGGAAATCCTGTCACTGGACTTAAGTCTTTAAGTCAGACGGAACAATATGTTAATATCTTCCCATGTAGGTATCCTAGGAATGCTATACGTGCATTGGTGGCTGAGGATTGTAGGCCATGCTTCGCCGTTATATTCTGTTAATTCCTGGAGTGGTTTTCGTCTTCACTGCTCCCAGTTTCCATGCGGGTAAATTACTGTGTCCCGTATTCATTAACTCCACCTATTTCCCACATGGACTGTAGTTACATCTGCCAATCAAATTGACTAATGCCCCACCACGTGTCTGAAACAATGCTTCCAGATAATTTATTAGCCGTTACATCATCTATTCTAATCTGCGTTGCCTCCCTGCTTTCCTGGTGTGTGTAATCACTTAATTCTGTATTGCAAAAATGTGTTGGGCATCTGGTCCCTTGTTGTGGCAACTACAGACGTTGTCCGTCTTTGCAAAGTCTTGACTGTGGGTAGATTTAGGCCTGCATTCAATTGCTGTCTTAAGATCACGCTGATTGTCGGTTGTTCGTTGAAGTGTTAGGCATCTGTCCTATTCAAACCGTAGGATTTTAAACTAACAAGTCAGTCTCTGCGATGTCTGGTTGATCAGAACATCAAAGTGAACATTCCTCAGATGTAGAGACCAGACGTTGCTTTGATCTACGAGCACAATGTTGTGTTATAGAAATTATAGCGCTGGCTCTCTGTGACGATGTATTTTTCTCTTCTCTTGTTCTCAATCCTTGTTAGTTTTTCCTTATTCCTTTGTTGGGGACTCAGATAATTTTCTGGTGGACATTTATTCTTTTACTTAGAGAAAGATAGAAAAATGCTTGTGCTGTAATGGCATCTCGTCAAAATTTTCCATATCTTCAAACTACAAACAGCATTCACAACAGAAAAGACAGGCTGTTAAGTTATTGTGTGGCAATTAAAGATACAGATAAAGGGAAATAGCAGGTCCTGCTTTAGAGAGATGACATGCTAGGAACTTCACATGCCCATATTTATGATCAGCTTGGTGGCGGATCTACCTACAGATGTAGCCTCATCTGGGAACATGATGTATGTCAGCTTCCATCTTGATGATCAGCTGTGTGGTGGATCTACCTACAGATATGTAGTGGATCTACCTACAAATGTTGCCTCATCTGGGAACATGATGTGTGTCAGCTTCCAGTGTGATGATTCTGTCAGTCTCTTGGGATTTAAAAGGGCATGTGTCATGCATGACCCAATAAACATAAGCCATACAAAGTGGATTTTAAACTGTCACTTTATGAAGTGTGTTGACCAGCTCTGTTCCTCATTACTCCTGACTTCCTCAGCATTAGAACACATATGCTTGTCACGTGTCTTGATATCAGAGAGATAACCACACTTGGATTGTGAACTCTCTGCTGACATTACATAGCCATCTAAGTCATGTCCTGAATACAATTTCCAGAGGCAAAGATTATAGAATGCTAACTCTGATAACAGTGTGGACATATAATATGATATTCTTAATACCGCTACAAGCATGTGTGACAACATATTGAACACAAAACAACATGAAATGTTCAATACACAGAACATCATGTGAAATTCCCAATGCAGCTAATATCATATGTGACAACATATAAAACACACAAAACAACATATGAAATCCTCAATACAGCTGCTAGCATATGTGACAGCACATTGAACATGAAACAACATATGAAAATCTCATTTCAGTTGCTAGTATATGTGACAACACAAAAAACACTTGTGAAACACATTGTGAAAACACAAAACAAAAGATACAGCATGCAGGGTGATGCGCTACCTTCTTGATTTTACAACCATTGAAGACAGACTACAAATTTGCAGAGCACGTGCCTACCTCAGAGTTAACGCAAACACACAACATCCACTGCATAGTGAAATTAGGAAGGTGAAGGGCAGCAGGCTAAAAAGAGGAAGGTCGTGGTTGGGTCAAGCGGAAGACATTCTTCAACAGGTGGAGGACTTAGAACCTGGCGAGGAGTGGGTACAAGTGCCAACATATTTCTGTACGCCCTTTTCAGTTTGCATCCAACTAGACAGAAAATGCAGACAAGAAAATCCGGCTGCTGTGGAGGCGGAAGTACAAGCGTTGATTTTCGAGAATTCGTTAGACGGTGATGCTGTCATCTATACAGATGGGTCGGTCGTCCAACATGTGAGAAGCTCATGGGCCTTCATGGCGTGGTCCAGAGTGAGAATTGTGAAGGAGGACTCTGGTGTTTTTGTTGAGACCACAAGTAGCCTGACTATGGAAGTTATGGCAGTAAGTAACACAATAACATGGCTCGAGACACAGACATTCAATAGGGCATGTTTCTTTGGCGACTCAATGAGCATGCTCAAGAGGATAGAAATGGGGTGGATCCAAAGAGAATGGTTGCTGTCTCAATAGTGGTCATGGCTGACAAAGATTAGTTTCATCTTCGTGCCAGGGCATGCGGGAGTACAAGAAAATGAGCGGGCTGACAAGCTTGCAAGTAAGACTAAGGTGGAGGGCGGACGAGCCAAGGACCAGGCTGACATTCTGAATGCTCTACGAGAAGTAAGACTTGTGTGAGAACCAAGTGATGACTGCGAATCTACAACCATGGCCAGACTGCGAGAACAGCAAATCAAAAGAGGGGAGGCCAAACAAGAACACTACGCAGGAAGCCAAAGAAGATTGATAAACCGACACAGAACTGGTGTCGCTAGCCGCTACACGCTGCGGGATTTGCTGAGGAAGGGATCCGAGCACTTAACGACTGAATGGTTCAATGTGCAATGAGGATGATCTGTCGACTAACTAATTAACAACACACAAAACAACATAACATTTTCTCAATACAGCTACTAGCATATGTGATAGAGACACAAAACAACATAAGAAATGCTCAATAATGCACACACATAACATGAACAGTTCCGGTCATTAATACAATTGCAGCATAAGTAAAATATATGCAACACAATGAACAAACTTTGAAGTTATCTTTCCCTGGTACTTTGAATTAAATTAATAGTTGAATGTGTTTCTTATCATAATTCTGTATTTTTTATTATCAAAACCTGGTTTAAAAAAAAATTGTGGTTGATGTCTTGCATGTTTTTTAATACTATTCTATACTATTCTAATTTCCATAAGCTATTTATGATAATATAAAACATACACATAAAAGAGAGTAAATGAATTGACAATATTAAATTGTACACATAGAAGAAGAAAGAAGTAGAGATTAAAGGACAGATCTGATCTCTGCTTCTTTCTTCTACTTCTATAAGTGGTAATAAAAATTGGTCAATTTGTTTACGCTGTCTTAGAGGCCTCATAGTTTCCGCAACAATTTATATAATTAATTAAAAGAATTTTTAAAACTGTGACTCATTCATTAACTCAGGGAACAATTCATTATTTTACAGTCTACAGGACTATGCTATGGAAGGATGCCCATATGACTACATAGAGGTGTATGATGGTCCCAATAAGCAGTTTCCCTTTCTCAATCAGAGCTGTGACATCTGGCAGAGACCTGTGCAGTCAACAGGGAACTCCATGTTTATTATCTTTATTTCTGATGCTTCTGTCAACATGAGAGGCTTCCTAGGATCATATGTGTCTGAGTGTAAGTGAATGTGTTTGCTGTTCTAAAATGTGGATATTATGTGGCTGAGTGTAAGTGAATGCGTTAGTCAGTGGTTCTAACATTTGCATCATATGTGGCTGAGGGTACATTAATGTGTAAGCGGTTCTAAAATGTGGATCATACGCAGCTGAGTGTAAGTGAACGTGTCAGCAGTTCTAAAGTTTGGATCATACGCAGCTGAGTGTAAGTGAACGTGTTAGTGGTAATAAAATGTTGATCATATGTGGCAGACTGAAAGTTATTCAATGATTCTCAAATTTATTTTCCCATGTGTCATACTTTTGGTGGGAAACGAATATCTATTTGATCATGCCTTGCTGAAATCTTATTCTGAAGTGTTGCTCCAACAACAACAAAATCAACTCCTAGAAATGCATTATTGATAGCCCAGAAAACAACAACATTTTGCTCCAACATTAAAACAGTTAATCTTCATACAACATTGAAACTCACCATCGTTACCAGCGTCATGTAGTTTGTCTATTGCAGAGTGTCACTCCAATCTTAGGGGATCTCCATGGTTGAGCTGTGTGCCTCACGCTTCCAATGTGGGGGTGAGGCGGGGGGGGGGGGGGGGGGGAGATTTGATTCCGGACTCTGTCATTCGGCTCATGAGTGCAATTTTTTTTGGGGAGACTTCTGAGGGATATTGCTGGAGCTGCAGAGATCATGCTTTGTGCATCGCTTTCGGTTGGCCGCCCTGTAGACAGTGACCAAGCTATATGGGTTGAAACCTGGTGCAAAGAAGTTCATACGACATCTTATTTAAACAAGTCTTGTCCTGCTGGAAAGATTCTTGATATCATGTCAGTTGCTCTGTCTCTTGTATTTTCATGTCCCAGGTGTCCTCACTGCCTGGTGTTGTTCGTCTTGCTTCTTAGTCCCTGTCTCTTCTTTCCTGAACCAAGCCTTCCTTCACTGTTCCTTCCAAGCCACTGGGACATTTAATATGATCAAAGTATTTCAGTTTCTGAGATGAGATGCTGTTTATGAGTCCATTTTCTTCAGTGATCAGATCTTGGAGAATGAGATTGAGACTACTGCCATTAAAAATGCAGTTTTTCAGGTTTTGCCTTAATCAGTCACCATAATACAAGGCTGATTATAATGTATAGTAAGCAGGGTGTGTTTAATTGAGTGTGTTATCTAAGTTGATAGGGAATTGTATTGATATCTTGGTGGTATCTTGCCTATGGACAAGGGTGAGGTGGTCGTGCGCTTGTGGGACCAGGTGGAGAAGGCGGAGGAACAGATTGAGAACCCATATGTGGAAAGAATGACATTGCGGGGGGATCGGCAGGGGTTCAGGAAGAATCTCAAAACTGAGAGGGAAGACCAGGAGAACTTTTAATCAGATAGCGGTGGGAATGATTAGTAGTATGACTCTTCACTGGCTGTTGAATGAGGGGACTGAGCACGTATGGGAATGTCCTGAGTGCAGTGATGTCAGTTCTTAACTCAACTCATTGTATTGATAATGTCATGAGCACGGTGGGATGAGGGATTGATGCCTGGGTTCTTTACCTGCTAAGTAAGGAAAAGACTGACCACCTATTCCTCCATGTATTTAGGCCTTCACAATGTGGTGGCCTTATCACATCACAGACCCATGGCAGGAAACTGCTATGTCTGTAACATATCTAGACAGGAGTAAATTTCTCTAACATATCTAGACAGGAGTGCATGTCTGTAACATATCTAGACAGAAGTACATGTCTGTAACATAAGTAGACAGGAGTGCATGTCTATAACATATCTAGACATGAGTGCATGTCTGTAACGTATCTAGACAGGAGTACATGTCTATAACATATATAGACAGGAGTACATGTCTCTACCATATCTAGACAGGAGTATATGTCTGTAACATATCTAGACAGGAGTACAAGTCTGTAACATATCTAGACATGAGTGCATGTCTGTAACATATCTAAACATGAGTGCATGTCTGTAACATATCTAGACATGAGTGCATGTCTGTAACGTATCTAGACATGAGTGTATGTCTGTAACATATCTAGACATGAGTGCATGTCTGTACCATATCTAGACATGAGTGCATGTCTTTAAGATATCTAGACATGAGTGCATGTCTTTAACATATCTAGATATGAGTGCATGTCTGTAACATATCTAGACATGAGTGTATGTCTGTAACATATCCAGACATGAGTGCATGTCTGTAACATATCTAGACATGAGTGCATGTCTGTAACATATCTAGACATGAGTGCATTACATGAGATCATGTCTGTAACATATCTAGACATGAGTGCATGTCTGTAACATATCTAGACATGAGTGCATGTCTGTAACATATCTAGACATGAGTGCATGTCTGTAACATATCTAGACATGAGTGCATGTCTGTAACATATCTAGACATGAGTGCGTGTCTTTAACATATCTAGACATGAGTGCATGTTTGTAACATATCTAGATATGAGTGCATGTCTATAACATATCTAAAAAGGAGTGCATATGTCTGTAACATATCTAGACAGAAGTGCATGTCTGTAGCATATCTTGATAGGAGTACATGTCTGTAACACATCTAGACAGAAGTACATGTCTGTAACACATCTAGACAGAAGTGCATGCATGTATTATATCTAGACAGAAGTACATGTCTGTAACACATCTAGACAGAAGTGCATGCGTGTATTATATCTAGACAGAAGTACATGTCTGTACCATTTCTAGACAGAAGTACATTTTTGTAACATATCTAGACAAGATTATATCTTTGTAAAATATCTAGACAGAAGTACCTGTAATATATCTAGGAATGAGTGTATGTCATGTCTCTAACATATCTAGACAGGAGTATATGTCTGTAACATATCTAGACAGGAGGGCATGTCTGTAACTTAACTTGACATGAGTGCATGTCTGTAACATATCTAGACATAAGTACATGTCAGTAACATATCTAGACAGGAGTTCATATCTGAAACTTATCTTGACATGAGTGTATGTCTGTACCATATCTTCATAGCAGTGCATGTCTGTAACATATCTAGACAGAAGTACATGTCTGCAGCATATCTAGACAGGAATAAATTGTAAAATATCTAGCTAGAAGTACATGTTTGTAACATATCAAGGCAAGATTACATGCTTGTAACATATCTAGACAGAAGTACCTGTAATTTATCTAGGCAAGAGTGTATGTTGCCATATAGCTATTGCAGAAACACATGATGCAGAGAGGATAAAAGGAAAATCCCGAAGTATATAGCAAAGTGGATAGTGCGCCAAAAGCCAGAGAGACGAGATACTGCCGAAAAACATAACAACAAAATATACGCTGTGGAGCCTTCTTAATAACTGGTCGTGTTGTTCGATTGTGGAACCGAATTCGTGTGGCAATTGGATGTTTGGATGCAATGATACAATGATCTTCAAGTGAATAACAAGAGGACACATTTGTTGATAAGAAGCCATGGATAGAAGAACAGGGGACCGAAAACTAGACGAATCTCTGACGAACATAACGGCAAGGATCTAAAAGAACTGTGGAATGGAAATAAGCTGAGCGTCAAGGTGAATGATGCAGATTTAGATATGATGATTCATGGATGCTTTAAGTAGATGTAGTCCCTGCATCAAGGGAGCTCTATGATGCCACTTGAATAGTATCTTATAATTCAATTCTGTAACGCCGAATTAAAGGTGGAACTGTTTGCCGAGCTACGTGCTTTATTTCGCGTTCCCAAGTTTATTAGGTGAGACTTGTTATTGTTCCAAGTTGATGAGTTAACGCTTCTTTGTAGATTCTCAATACGTTATTATGGCGCAGCAGAACTGGATCTACGATGTGGCATATGTCATGTCTCTAACATATCTAGACAGGAGTATCTGTTATATATCTAGACATGAGTGCATGTCATGTCTCTAACAAATGTAGACAGGAGTACATGCCTGTAACATATCTAGACCTAGTTAGTTAGTTAGTTAGTTAGTTAGTCGCAGTTCCAAATTCACGGCAACGGGTCGTCCCCATATTGCTCCGTTCCTGTGCCAGTGAATATCACAAAATGCTCCTCACTGCCCCATGTGAACAATGGAATAGACATGAGTATCGGCAAGACTTCATTGACCGGGGTTTTATCCCATATGGCTCGGTCTCTTTCTGCAGGGCGACCCACCGAAAGCGCCGCACAAAGCACGAACTTCGTAGCTACAGCGACGACTCCCAGGAGTCTCCTGAAAAATGCACTCGTGAACCGAAGAGGCAAACCAGTCAATTCAGCAACAGCCGGCCGTCATCGTTCTGAACATGCAGTTCACGCGAAAAACAACCGCGGATAGATGCAAAAGCATCCCTAGTGAAATTCACAGCTCACAATGTTGCAACATATCTAGACATTAGTGTATGTCTGTAACATATCTAGACAGCAGTGCATGTCTGTAACATAATTTACTGTGCTGACAGTGCCATGCAAACAGAAGAGCTGCTCCTACGCTTGTAGTGTTGTTTCCTCAAGCCCTTGGACAGAGACTTGCCGGTGTCCGGAGTGGAAGAAACTGGCCACAGATGGACTCACCTGTGTTGATATCAATGGTAAACATTAATTGTATGATGCAATTGTTTGATCGTGTTTTTTCTAACATTATAATGTAACAGTAATTAGTGCTCTTGTTTTCTCTAACATTATATTGTGATAGTAATTATTGCTCTTATTTTCTCTATCACGGAACTGTGGCACATACTGGTTAGTGCTCTTGTTTTCTCAAACATAGAATTGTGGTAACATACTGGCCTTCACCTGATAAGAACCACATGTTATGGTTATCGCGGGTCACATGAGGATGACTAAAAGTATTTGTTTCAAACTACCACAGGATGATGATTGAAACGCACTAATGTCAAACCTATCCATTAGGGTAATCAACTGATAGCTCTGATCACGCAGAAGTCATCTATCAGAACCATAATTCTCTAATGTACCCTATTATTCAGATAGGGTGTCGAATGTATTTGTAATTCGCCTCAACGACCCATTTCCTCTTGTCTGCTGTCCTCAGCCCACTCTTAAATCTAAGTTAGTGGAAGCACACAGGCTTGCTGCACGGCTGCCTGCCTGGTCTATTCTTGACTTAACAACTGGTCGAGTCTGCTGACCCTAGGTTAACGCATACAAGGGGCTTCTCATAAGTCTTTAGCCTGACCATGAAGGAGTAGGCGGAGAAAATTGAAATTTGGCACATGTATAGCTCATTCAATTTGTAATGGACATGTGAATTATGAATTTCCCTCCTCAACTGGTTTTCCTGATATGGTACATGGCACAACACACCCTATTGACCAGATATGCACATCCAACGGTTTGTCAGAACAATGGAGAAATCAGATACCGGGACTGTGATAAAATTCTTGATGTTACAGGGGAAAACACCTACAAAAATACACAGGGAGATGTAGCCAGTGTTGAGGAAGTCTGTTCTTCGTATTTCTGTAAACAATTGGTGTTTGCAGTTTAAGTGTGGCCGTTCCCAGGTTGCTGATCTGTCAAGATCAGGACGACCGTCCTCAGAGTGCAATGATGCAAATGCTGCAAAACTGAAGAAAATCATAGACCAGGGTAGGAAAATGACAATTGCAGAGATATCGGGTTCAGCAAAACTGAGTAAGAGTACATTTTTTAGAATTTTACACAACAGATTGAACATGAGAAAAGTGTGTGCCCGCGGGGTCCCGCGCCTGCTGACATGTGAACAGAAACAAACACGGGTTGATTGCTGTGGCCAGTTGCTCAACATGTGGCGGTCGAAAAACATGTTGATGGATGGTAGATGAGACTTGGATTCACCATTATGACCCAGAATCCAAAATTGCCAGCATGCAGTGGAAAACTCCGGGCTCGCCAACACATGTCAAGCCAAGAGCACACAAATCTGCAAGAAAAGTGTCATATAGAAAGATTACATGCTTCATGGCAACACGGTTAATGGGCAGTACTGTGCAGATCTCCTTATCAAACTAAGAAAGGCTATGAACAGAAAACGAGAGATAGCGCGTACACAAATTGCAATGATGCAAACTATGAAATGAAGGTCTTCAGCGGTGGCGTGTTCACACCTTCGTTGAGCCTCGGACCGTATGCAAAGCTGGATGCCACATCCAGTATGACCTGCTTGGCTATGACAAATAATATCGGCGAAATCGTACATCCCATGTACCGTCATACCCAATTCCAGGTCGATGCATCTTGTCGTGAACGATTTGGTTGAGAACCGAAGAGAGAAGCCCGAGAAGTACTGCACTAGCATTTCCGTTATGTTCTCGGGCACGTGATAAGCCTTGAGTGCATGCCACAACAACTGGTGTGGCACTAACCCAAAGGCGTTCACCAGGTCCAACCATATCATGTGGAGTTCCTCCTTCTTCGTTTTCGCTTTCTGGATAGCATCCCAGATCATGGAACTGTGCTCGAGACAACCGGGGACTCCGGGTAGCCCCCCACCCCCCCCCCCCCCTTTTTTTTTTCAACCGCTGTCTCGATGTACTTGTTCCCTGTCAAGTACATGTGATCCGACTGGCTATGATCGAGAAGAATATTTTCCACTCAATGTTCAGAAGAGAGATCAGCCTGAATTAGGCAATGCCGGCAGAGTTTTGCTCTTTTTGAATGTAGATTCTGTTGGCCGTCTTCAACTCCGTGTTGACAAGCTTCTGCTTCCACGCTGATTTCAGTAACCGGTGTAGCTTCGCAAGGACATTCGGGCATCTTTTATAGACTGTATAAGGCACATCGTTGGGCCCCAGGTGCTGACTTGCTTTTAGCAGTCTTCACTACCGCAACCACCTCGCTCCATATCGGTGGCTTGGCATTGAACTTCACCATTGGTTCTGCCGAGCTTGTGAGCCCCTCAATCTCTCCGAGTGGGACGTTCCATTGGGCATTGGAGTACATTGTCACGAGGTGGCTCTCCAAATCCTCTTTGCTGACATCGAGGACGTCGGATCATAGCTGCTCAAACAAGCCTCATTCTAACTCGTATGGTTCCCGGAAGAACCTCTCACATTCCTTCCGGGTTTTCCACCGGTTTCTGCAAAACCTTTCTGCTCGGGAGAAGGCATTGTGCCTGGCTTTTAGATGTTGCCACACCTGGCGCAAGCCCTCCTTCTCATGCTCAGGCGCTGATTTCCATCGTCTCCGAGTGGAATTCTTTTCTTTCCTCACCTCCTCAAGCAGTCTCTGCCACCGGGTCTTCTGCGGCGGAGCTGCTTCCCTCCTCTCGCTGCTACCCTCCTCTCGCTGCTACCAAAATGACTCAGCGAGTGGAGGTAGACAATCTCTCCGAACTTTGCTAATTTCTCTTCAAGGAATATGTGTTTTAGTTCTTCATCTAAAACACGGGACAACGTTGCGTCTAGTTACGCCCACTCTGCTTTCCTGTTGGCATTAGGGAACTTGATCTTCACCCTTCCAGAAGGTTGCTCGGGTATGTCACAGGTGATACCATCACAGGTGACGTCATCACCTGTGATATTAACTTGAGTCTTATCAACACCTTGGGGTTCGCCCAGGCTGAAATGCTCTTGCGTCTCATCACCCCTATTGGAACTGCTGTGGTAAACTATACTATAGTTTACTATCTCGTGAAATACTACACTGTTGGCATACTATGCTATAGTGTGTTTTTGTATACTACAATATGATGTACAATACTGTATTGTTGTGTGATGTACTTCACTGATGATAAACTATGCTCTATTGTGTTGTGATACACTACATTGTGATACACTGTACAATACTGTGTCGTGATAGACTATACCATACAGTGGTACACTATGCTAAACTGTGATGCCATATACTGTATTATACCTACTGTACTACACTCATCTCATTGGCACCTTGCCGTCTTGACAGACTATAGTTTGTGCTTTAAAAAGGCATAATAACTTTTACCCATGGCGGTAGCGAATGTGACTGATAAGGCCAATTCGCACTCTAAATGTTCATTCACAGTATGTGCATGTGAACACGTGGTCATTTCCACCATCATGCACCATCTTACGTCTCACACGCTCGGTGTGTGACTTATCTGCAGTAATTTTCTCCTTTGTCTTTATTCCATTTCTGATGTTTGCCCTCCATGCAACACGTTCAGCGGCGACTTGCTCCCAATGTGCATTATCAATGCCTGTATCAATCATGTCCCGCTTACACACATCTTTGTATCGTAGTAGAGGCCGACCCTGAGATCTCTTACCCATCTGTAATTCACCAAAAAAGATGTCCTTTGGTATTCTACCATCATCCATCCTATTAAGATGTCCTATCCATCTAAGTCTACAAAGACTGAGCATGGAATAAACTGTCACAAAACCTGATCTTTCCAATACTTCAGTATTTGTGATTTTGTCTTGCCACTTAATATCAAGAATTCTTCGCAGACAAGTATTTCACTACTGTATTACACTACACTGTGATATATTATACATTATACTGTGTTGTGATATACTATACTGTGTTGTCATATAATGTGTTACATTACAAGGTGAAATACTATACTTTATACTTTGTTGTGATACTCTATAATATATAACACTATATTATATTGTGATATGCTATAATATAACACTGTACTCTATCAAATAGCTGTGGTAACATGGTGATTATTGCTCAAGTTATGATATATTAAAATAGTTAATTGTATACTGTATTACACTACACAATGATATACCATACTGTGTTGTGATATACTATAATATTTAATTCTATAATGTATCACAGCGCATAAATGCCTTTGAATATAAATGTTATATTTGAGTTCTAATAGTATTTTGGGTAAAGAAAAGAACAAATGTATTCATACTTAAAGAGCTGAATATTGAAAAGGGTTGGCTATTTAAGACGATAAAATAAAGAAAATTGAAATATTTTGGTCACTTAAACGTCATAAAAGTTTGGAGATAACAATAATGAAGGGGTATATGCTGAGAGGAGAGGAAGAGGAAGGCCAAAGAGAAAATGGGTCCAGGATGTGTTGGATGATCTCCCAATGGATGTATCAGACGTGGGACATCTTGCTTATGATCAAGGTTTTCCGGATGCTTGTTATGGGAGCGAGATTCTGCAAAGGACATGCTACTGAATGAATGAATTACACTACACAATGATATACTATACTGTGTTGTGATATACTATACTACTGTACTGTCAGATCCTCATAACCCACATTAGAAGAGTAGATATTAAGCAGTTACCATGTTTGTTTTGTTTCTCCATATGTGTAGTTTGCTTTTTTGTTTCCCAGCATGCAATGCAGTGATTACTGAGCCTACCGGATACATTGTCAGTGCCAACTATCCAGACATGTATCCATTAAACTTTGACTGCCACTGGACAATTCAAGGAGGGCAAGCCAGTGTTGTTACATTGAGGTAAATTGCCAGTCACAAACTGTAGAAAGATTAAATACCAACACTTTTCAGATGAGAAACAGATAGTCTGTGCCAATAATTGTTATAGTAACAACTGATAGTCTATACCAATAATTATTATGTGAATAGTTGTTGAAAATTATAGTTACATATCTATGCAGATATTATATTGTACAGTCTAGATTTGTCTACAAGGAATAACCAAAACTTCCTACTTAGAGAAACATGCTGGTCCAAATGGTATCCCAGCAGCAGCTATTAAAGCCAATATAAACACCTCAATGGAATTACTGAACAAATTATTTAGCCGAGTCTGGGAGACTATAAAAATACCAGCAGAACAGAGAGGGTATTTCTGGTGAAGCATTCTAAGAAAGGATACCTACAGGAGAATAAAAATTAAAGAGGAATAATGTTACTGTCGGGTTCTGAGAAAATAATAAGCAGGATAATTCTGGAAAGATTAAGAGACGACAATGACTAAGGGATGAACAGGCAGGCTTCCAACTAAATAGATTATGCACTAACAGTATATAATGAAACAAAACTATTTTAGATCCCGAGGACACACAATAAATACAAACACATATATACCAAAGTAACAGAACAGATTGAAATATATACAACAGAATTGGTTAAATTAAATATAACACAGCTGAATAATTATTATATAGTAGAGCAGACAAAATCAATCTTTAACAGAGCTGTCTATACAGAGCCATAGCAGAGCTCAATAATCTTGGATATAACAGAATAGATTAAACTAAATATAACACAGCTGTCTAGATTCTTATATAGTAGAGCTGATTAAACTAATCTTTACAAAGCTGTAAAAGCAAATATATTGAATGATATAGTAGATCTGGTTAAACTAAGTATTACAGAACTGATTAAATTGAGTATAACAGCTGACTAAACTAACGCATAAGTGAGCTGATAAAATCGTCTTTAATTGAGCTGTCTAAACAAAGGTCTAGCAGAGCTGGCTAACCTTAAATATAACAGAACTGATTAAATTCAGTATAACAGATGACTAAAGTAATCTTTAACAGTTCTGCGTAAACAAAGGTATAACAGAACTGGTTAAACTAATCTTTACTGTAGCTGGTAACCTAACATAACTGATTAAGCTAAGTATAATAGACCTGAATAAACTTAGATATAATAGAACGAGTTAACCCAATCTTCAGCATAGCTGGCTAACATAAAAGAACTGGTTAACCGAATCTTTAACATAGCTGGCTAACATAGCTGAACTGGTTAAACTAATCTTTAACAGAATCGGCTAGCATAACAGAAATGATCAAGCTAAGTATAGCAGAGCTGACCAAACTTAGATATAACAGAATAAACTCATCTTTAGCAGATCTGTAAAAATAAAGATGTATAAAGATATTACAAAGCTGGTTGGACTAAGTATAACAGAACAAAATTAGTTAAGCATAAAACTGACTAAACTAAATTATAGCAGAGCTGTGTAAACTGAAGCATAAAACTGACTAAACTAAAGTATAGCAGAGCTGTGTAAACTGAAACATAAAACTGACTAAAGTATAGCAGAGTTGTGTAAACTGAAGCATAAAACTGACTAAAGTATAGCAGAGTTGTGTAAACTGAAGCATAAAACTGACTAAAGTATAGCAGAGTTGTGTAAACTGAAGCATAAAACTGACTAAAGTATAGCAGAGTTGTGTAAACTGAAGCATAAAACTGACTAAAGTATAGCAGAGTTGTGTAAACTGAAGCATAAAACTGACTAAAGTATAGCAGAGTTGTGTAAACTGAAGCATAAAACTGACTAAAGTATAGCAGAGTTGTGTAAACTGAAGCATAAAACTGACTAAAGTATAGCAGAGTTGTGTAAACTGAAGCATAAAACTGACTAAAGTATAGCAGAGCTGTGTAAACTGAAGCATAAAACTGACTAAAGTATAGCAGAGCTGTGTAAACTGAAGCATAAAACTGACTAAAGTATAGCAGAGTTGTGTAAACTGAAGCATAAAGCAGACTAAACTGAAGTATAGCAGTGCTGTGTAATTTGAAGCATAAAACTGACTAAAATATGTAAACTTTTCTTCTCAGTATAGCAGAGCAGTGTAAACTGAAGCATAAAACTGACTAAAGTAAAGTATAGCAGAGCTGTGTAAACTGAAGCATAAAACTGACTAAACTAAAGTATAGCAGAGCTGTGTAAACTGAAGCATAAAACTGACTAAACTAAAGTATAGCAGAGCTGTGTAAACTGAGGCATACAGCTGACTAACTAAAGTATAGCAGAGCTGTGTAAACTGGGGTATAAAGCAGACTAATCTAAAATATAGCAGTGCTGTGTAATTTGAAGCATAAAACTGACTAAAAAAATGTAAACTCTTCTTCTCAGTATAGCAGAGCAGTGTAAACTGAAGCATAAAACTGACTAAACTAAAGCATAGCAGAGCTGTGTAAACTGAAGCATAAAACTGACTAAACTAAAGTATAGCAGAGCTGTGTACACTGAAGCATAACAGCTGATTAAACTCTATTGACTTTGATCAAATGGCTTGTACATTTGTGTATTTTCAGCTTTTCTAACTTTGCTGTGGAAAACACACCTAATTGCATCTATGACTATGTGAAGATTCATGATGGCAGCAGTGGGTCTGACCCATTGCTGGGTCGGTTCTGTGGTAACACCCTGCCTCCGAATGTCACCTCATCTGGGCATTCAATGTACATTATCTTCCGATCAGATGACTCTGTCAATGACAGGGGATTCAAAAGCAAATATATCACACATGGCTAAAGGAACAAATCTACTACATGGTGAGAACTTACACAACAGTGTCAATATAGCTTGTTTCTTCTCTGTCTAAATTTGGGATCAGGTGTATAGTGCAGAAGATCATAGCGGCTTAGAGAGAATGGTGCTGCAGAGAGTGACATGAGGATCTAGCTGACATTCAGGACTCGGAGGAATGGCCAGGCGGACACACAATCAGACTGCTACTGGTACTATTAGCAATGGGACTCTTCATGGGCTGTTGAAGATGAGGACGGAGCACGAATGGGAATGTCTCGAGTTCTGTGATGTCAGTTCTTGACTCAACTCAACTCAACTGTCTATCTTTGACCATTTTATTTGAAAGTAAATTATTGGCTAAGTATATTGTTATTGTTTGTGAATCTTTAGAATGACTAGAGTTTAAACTTTTCAGTCCTTGTCATTGGTATTCATGTCACAAGAGCCTGGAAGTGCATTTGTGTCTAAGGGAGTGAGTTTGGTGTGGTGACGGTTCTCCTGACCCGGTACATAAGTACCAGCACCACAGGGACTGGGGATCTCTCATGCCCCTCTCCAATCCCAGAAACCAGTAGAGTGGGCAAGACCTGTACTGTAACATCACATCTGCTGAGTGGCATTTTAAGATGTATCAAGGTCACGAGCCATTACAACACATACATACTGGGGGGTAACGCTATCTGTCACGGCCTAAACCCAGCCTATGGCATCCCAAGAAGAACTAGACACTACCTACCTGTATATGTTGCCTTCATTATGTTCTGTGGGATCACATAGGCTGGAATGAGGACTAGGCTGGTAGTGTGACCCAACAGTCATAATAGGCTTCCATAGAAAACTTAACCTCAGAATCCAACCATTCATGGACAAGTCTACAAAAGGTTTGGTGTTGGTTGGTTGAGGGTTTATGCTCCACTGGGAGGTAAAAGGCAGAAGAAGTCTGACGATGATCAGTTGCATTCAATCATGTGTGGAGTGGACGTTCTGACCCAACAGCCACTCACTCTATGGTTCACGCACTAGTGACCCACTGGTTCAGAGTTTCCCAAACAGTATCCCAGTGGATGTCAACCCAATCTGATAGAATCTTCTTCTTCATTTGTTCCAAGTGTTAGTTTTGGACGTAATTGCGTTTTGCCTGTTTACAGAATAGTTGCAACTTTTGGCCGACCAAGCCGAATTCTTCAGGCATTTGTTGACCACGTTAACCTTTCCTGATCCGATGGAATTGATACCAGATAGGTAAAGAAGGGAGGTGGTCACCTAAACTCATAGAGCCATGATGGGATGTCTGTTAGGGTCTAACACTTAACACCCCATAGGTAGTGGGTCTCTTGGGAGGTCAATCACAACAGTTTGGGGACCTCTTCAAATAATCTGAATGTTATTTGCTGACTATACTGTGGTGTTCTATAGGGGGGGGGGGGGGGGGGGGGTGTCACCATTTTGAAGTGGTTCAGCTGTTTCCTCATGCACAGAAGGCTGCAAGTTCATTTCAATTAATTCACTTCTGGTCGCCAACATGGCGTTAGATATTGAGCCGTTAGCGCCTGTGGCGTGTTTATGCTTGTGGCTATGGTTTGCAATTGCATTTTCCTCATGTTGGACTGGTAGTACATGGTTCCGTCGCTCTGCTACTGAGTGAGCGTGTGGGCGACACCGTGAGCTGTGAAATTCGCGTTGAATGCTTTTACATCTGTCCTGCACAGTGAACTGCATGTTCGGAACAATGGCTACCGGCGGTTGCTGAATTGACTGTTTTGCTCTTTCGGATCCTGAGTCATTTTTCAGGAGACTCCTGGGAGTCGGCGCTGAAGCTGTGGAGTTCGTGCTTTGTGCGACACTTTCTGTGGGTCGCCCTGTGGTAAAAGACCGAGCCATGTGAGAAAACCCGGGTTAATGAGGTCTTTCTTGTGACTGCCGAGTCCATCGACGAGGAACTGTGGTATTCGTGGATGAATTTTGTGTTGACATTCTGACGGCGGCATTATGCACAGTGTACCTGTATGGGCTGTTGGACTGCAAAGACTCCCGTCTATTCCACTTTCCACATTAGACATTTTGTGTGATATTCGCTGGCACGGGAATGGAGCATAATGGGAACGACCCGTTGCCGTGAAGTTGGAACCGCGACTAACTAACTAACTTCAATTAATTCAGTTTATGAGTGCAGTTTTTTTTCCCCAGAGAACTGCGGGTAATCGCCGGAGCTGCTGAGTTTGTGCTCCGTGCGATACTTTCTGCAAGCAGTTAGCTGGTGTGTGTAGAGAGACCGAGCTACATTGGGGGGTGGGGGGGGGGGGGGGGAAACCATGTCCAATGAAATCAATCCTCTTGCCTTTTAACCCTTTGTATACAGACTGTTAACATAATGCACTTTGAGATACTTGCTGCAAGTGACTAAGCACCTATAAATGTATCCAGAGTGCAGTGATATTAACAGATAACTTTCTCTTATGTTTTTCCATAACATAAGAAAAATAGTTATCAATAAAGAGAGTTGTGAAATAATTTATTTTTTTTTCTTTTTGCAGTGGTAGCAACACCTTGAAGTACAGAGAAAGATTTAATATTATGGCTATTCAACCAAAGGCAACACTTTATGCTAGTTTTAAAAAGGTTATTTTGAACTCTTAAAAGTCAATAGGTTGATATTTGGGGGTGATATTTGCAAGCGTTTTAATAACGTTTACAGAACTTTGTGTTTGGTTTTGTCCTTTTTATGAACTTAAAACTATCCTCTTTATTAGACCGTGTAACATAATGTAGATTTGAAACCTTGAAAATATTTAATATGTAACAGTCACAAGGAGCTTTCATAGCACTAAGAAATTTGCGGCGGTTAAATTCCAAATTCAGCCCCAAACTTAGAATATGAACTCCAATGTTAAATCAGTACTACTGTATGGATCAGAAACTTTAAGAACGACTAAAATAATTACTATTAAACTATAAGCATTTTCTAATTGGTGTCTGCACAGAACAATGGGGATATAATGGTATATAGATTCACCAATGTAGAGCTCATGAAGAAAACTAAACACATAGCTACCAGTGAACCAAGAGATGAGGAAAAGATACTGAAGCTGAATAGGACAAACACTGAAAAAACCTGAGGACAGTATAATTAGACACTCCCTTGCCTGGAAACCACAAGGCAAATGAAATAGAGGGAGAGCTAAAAACGCAAAGGGAAAAGACAGAGATGAACTATATGGGAAGGACAAAGACAGAGCTGCAGTTGATGGCCTATTCCTCAATGGGGAATAAAGGACTAAAGAAAAAGAAGAATAACCATTAACAGTAATTCAAAACTCAGAGAGGAAAGTCCTCCGCCAGAGAACCTCAAGCATTTTAAGATTTGGCTTCTGTCATATCTCTGGACATCACTGAATATCATGTAATGAATTAATATCTCTGGATATCATTGAATGAATTCATTCTTCTGGATAGTGCTGAATGACTTAATATCATCAAATGAATTAATATTACTGAATTACTATCTATGAATATCACTGAATTAGTTAATATCTCTGATTTATGGCGATACCCAGCCACAGTTTAAATTAAAGTTTTTTTTTTAAATTATGAGTTAATTTCCAATGATTGTTATGGTTCACTGGTATGGTGTAATAAAATGTGTTTGAACAGTATTCGTCTCCTTGACAGTGTTTGAAATTGCGTGCTTGTTTGGTATTCTGGTATGTCTGGGTCAGTAAATACAAGTGTGATTTTAATACTGAACAGGTTGTTCTGTATATCTGTGGTAAAGTATATTTATAAGGGGAAATGGATATCCCTATTCGTGAGACCAACTACTATAGAAAACCCGAAATGGCTCATAAGACTTCCTAGGGTGAGGACATAATAGGTTAAATTCCTAATAGATATAAAGATAGGTTTTTCAGGAAAGTCACCACTTTTCAGAGAGGAGGAAACACAATCTGAGAAACATGAAAAACGCGGTGTCATCCTGCGATATACTGCTCTCCAAAGTTGAAATTAAATTATGTAGTAATTTGACAACTAACACAACCAAACCTTAGACAAATTTTCAAGAAACGAGAACAACTCTTTGCTATACATTAAAATATTATAATAGGAATACAGGGGGGAGCGGGTATGTATGTTTGAGTGACATCTTAAAATTTACACAACTCAAAAATAACATACAAAAAGGCATAATAATACCACTAATTATTTAGATTGTTTCTGTGTCTTCACAAGTGAGTAATTAAATTAACACTGTTCAGTCACAAGTAAGTTACTAAACTGTTTCTTGTATCACTGCATATGGTATTAAAATGTCCCTGTGTTCACCAAAATACAAGACTAACAATGTCTAAGAAGTCACCACGATCTAGATTAGAAATGTCCATGATGTTACCACAAACTAGATTAAAAATGTCCATGAGATCAATCTATATGAATCCATGAAATCAGGGTACTAAAGTTGCTGTTACTACTGTCGTTGGCCTGCTGTTGTTGGTACTACCATTGTTGGTACTACTATTGTTGGCCATGTTATCTTAGAGGATGTTAATAGGATACTTAACTTACTTCCACAATGCTGTGAACACTCTGAAATCGGAGTGGTCAATACTGTTTAATGGAGGTTCGTGCTTTCAGCAGTAGCAAGGCAAATCCCCTCATCCTTCATTGAGCACTTTGACCCTCCTGATGACATTATTCAGCATTCAGGAATGTACCACTGTTTAAGCCAAAAACCACCATTCCCAGTTGAAACAAGTACCAAAACATATCCATACTTACAGAAAAAAGGGCGGGGAAAGGAAAAAGAAAGGTGAGAGAAAGAGGAAAGGTGACACAATTATTACATAGGGACAGGCTGGACAGGTCTTGCCATGTTCGGTATCATCATTCCAACAATTGGATGTGACTCATCCTCCACACAAACATCTTATGTAGGCCTTCACCTCATATCGGCAAAATATGTCTCAGTCACTTCTGCGCTGTGCAGGTGAATCATCCTCGTATTATCAAATCCCAGTTGCCGAGATTATCTTGTTGGCTATCAGCAAAAATGACACCATTGCTTCTCCTCTCCATGAAACATTGCCACAAATTATCACATTATATTTATGCCACACATGTATAGAGAAAACTCATTTTTAAATACTTTATACATAATTACATATATAAAGAAACACATTCACTTTTTAATATTTATAAAGAGATCATAAATGACAGTTCTGAAAAGCATCATCCATAAATAGATTATAAGTGATAGTTCAGAAAAGTATCATCCATAAAAGAATGTAAGTGATATTTAAGAAATGCACCATGGTAGTTCTTTTCCTAACCATAAGCTACACATGAAGACTGAATGAATATTGAATGAGAAGTTCGTCCTCCATAAAGTGCATGAATGAACAAGCAAGAGATTTATTCAATATTTTCTATGCCACAGAAAGAATCACCTGTATTTTCTGAGTATTTCTCTAAATCTACTCCTACTTCTATTATCACAAAGAGAGGGGGGGGTTCTTTCTAAGGTTCAAACTTATCTTATAATATCATCCTTTGAAATAAATAGGTTATTAATTAATGTACACTAGCCTCATCCATGTGGGTTTGTAGAAGGAAAGGGTACAGTAAATGCTGTGTATATGCTGCGAACAGTTATTGAACGTGCTATAGAAGTAAACAAGGATATACATCTTTGCTTTATTGACTATACAAAGGCTTTTGATAGAGTTAGACATGTCAACATGGTGGATATGCTTGCAGATCCACAAATTGATGGGAAAGACATTATACTTATAAAAAACATATATTGGAAACAACAAGCTGCAATAAGGATTGATAATGAAGTGGGACAGTATCAGCCAATTAAAAGAGGTGTTAGGCAGGGATGTGTGATGTCTCCAGATCTTTTTTCCCTATACAGTGAAAATATTTTAAGAAATGTTGAGGATATAAATGGAATCAACATTGGAGGACGAAACATCAACAACATTAGATATGCAGATGATACAGTATTAATTGCAGACAATGCGCAGGACCTGCAACAATTAGTAGATGCGGTTGTTGTACACAGTGAGCAACTGGGGTTAGAATTATATTGTAAAACGACTCAGGTTATGGTCGTCACTAGGAAGGAAGAAGTGCCACAATGTAATATACAAGTAAATGGAAATATTCTTCAACAAGTGAATCGGTACAATTATCTTGGATAATTGGTGTTCACATCCCCATGAAATCAGATTGTATGTTTATTGAATGGGACTCCCAGGTCAACTCAGACAGAAATGGATATCAGGAAATGTTCTGGCAAATCAAGCTCACTCGTGATACTGACCACATCACCTATCGAGCTCAGTTGGCCTATAAAAGTATCAAACTAGTACCATATACACTGTGAGCCTAAGGGCATGTGTAAGGATCTTTTACTACTTTGACTTACAAACATTACATACCCTGACGTCAATGTTTGGTGAAAGACTACCCGTTCAGGTAATCTTATACGATTCTAAGTAACTCTTTTTATTATCAGAGAAGTAGACATACGACACACATGAGATGCTAGCCTAGTGGGGCCGACACACCGGAAGCTCCCCGCGTCTTCAATTGGTAGGCACATTATCGAAAGCGGCCATGTGGTTGACAGAGACACTGCCTTTCGCGTGTTGTTTAACACACAAAATACTCGCTTGTTAAAGTTTGCAGAAGCAATTATGATCAATCAACGCAAGCCAGAACTGTGCAAACAGAAAGACATGTTAGTCAGCTTAAAATTAAAGTGGTAGACAATTGACATTACTGTGCGAATATGTGTATATTTCAACTTGAAGGATTTATCTAGTTAATTTACTTTACGTTGTGTGATTTCTGCAGTATGTAGCTGACGAGATGCAGCGAAATATTCCAGGCAATAAATCGTGCAATCTATTGTTTGTGTCTTCGTTATTCAAATTCACCATGGGAAAACATTGTTTTGAAATAGTATATCTTTATAAATAATATATACTGGAACCAAGTAGCAGCAATTAAAATGGGAAATAAAGAGGGTAGTTACGAACAGATAAAGCTAGGGGTATGACAGGGGTGTGTCTTGTCACCCGATCTCTTCTCCATATATAGCGAAATAATAATGAGAGAGATCAAAGAGAAGCCAGGAATACTAATCGGAGGATATAATATAAACAATATACGCTATGCAGATGACACAGTATTGGTGGCGGATAACGCAACAAACCTACAACAATTATTGGACATTGTAGTAGAGAGTGCACAGAAAGGATTCTCTTTGAATATCAAGAAAACAGTAACAATGGTGATATCAAAGAAAATGGGGACGCCAAAATGTGACATAGAAATAGAAGGGGAAATTCTCAACCAAGTGGATAATTTTAAATACCTAGGGGTACTTATAACATCGGATGGAAGATGTACAACAGAGATTAAGAGCAGAATAGGGCAGGCAAAAGCCGCATTTCAGAAAATGAAGAGTATCTTATACAATAAGTCGCTATCAATGAATGTAAGAAAGAGAGTGCTAAAATGCTATATAGAACCAGTTTTACTGTATGACAGCGAATCTTCGAAAGTAAATGAACAAATTAGGAAGAACTTAGAAGCAACAGAGATGTGGTTTTTAAGACGAATGTTGCGAATTCCTTGGACTGCCAGAGTAACTAACAACGATTGCCTGAAAGAGGCTAATGAAACTAGAAAACTATATACAACAATAAGAAAGAGACAAACAGCTTTCTTTGGTCATGTGATGAGAAGAGAGGCATTGGGGAACATCGTGACAACTGGAAAGATCGAGGGGAAGAGAGGCAGAGGCAGACCAAGAGAAATGATGTTGAACTGATTGAGACGGTGGCATGGAGGAATATCATCAGCAGAGTTGATCCAGAACACCAAAGACCGAGATCTGTGCAGAGCCATGAACGCCTACGCCAGCTGGCAGGGCACTTGATGATGATGATGATGATGATGATGATATCTTTGCAAAGTCTATCTAATTGTTGTGGTGTTATGTTATGTGTGAATTATTATACAGCAAGGGTACATCATCTGAAATAAACAATAATAATTATTTGGATCTTCCAGGGTCTTCCTATCGATATTGGAAAAGAAAAGCATGTTAATTAAGCCCAATCACAACATGTGTTGGTAAACATCTGTGTTGAGAAAATCAGTCACTGTAACAAACATCTATGGACAATAAATATTAGTTTATAACAAACATATATTGTGACAAATACCTGCTGATAAAACTGATTGATTACAGTAATCATTTGTTATGGTAAATGTCAATTGAATTAATCATTCGTTGAGATGTTATATCATGCTGATATGATATCAACCAAACACAAACAATCACGATGACTCAGGGACATGTAGTTGAGCAATTGACATAAACAATGAACTGTGTTGTCATCAAATAAAGACGAATCGTCACAGGCAAATATTGCCGTTAAACAAGTTACACGTCATCGCATGAATACGATTGTCAAGCTCACTCAAACGTTAATAATAGGAAGAGTATCGTCTTGTGCAAAGCAGACGTCTTGTTCAGTACTATCATGTTCCGTCACGTCTACAACTCTTCAAAAGTCATCAATAATCCAACATGCACAATTGTGAAACTTACAACAGAAATAACACGTAAATCTTGTCATAAATCATGATCATAAGAATCATTCAGGGAGGCATTTAGATAAATATCCCTTCATGTCAACAGAGTTCTATCAAACTGAACGTGAGATTGCCCCTCCAGCCTATCTCCATTAAATAGGGGTAAAAGACACAAATCCTGAAATATGTTCCTACCACAGGCTTATAGTTGCAAATTAAACCCACTGAATCTTCTTCTTCTTCTTCTCCAGCGTTCCGAACCATTGAGGTTCTTTGCTGCATATACAATCTGTCTCCATTCGTCTCTCTGGTGGACCTTCTCTTGCCAGTCGTTGATTCCAAGTGCTTGTAGGTCTGTACATGTATTATCTCTCCACCGCCTTCTTGGTCTACCTCGGGGTCTTCGGTCATTTATTTCCTGAGTGTAAGCGAGGTTTGTTTCCCTATTATCTTCCATTCTTTCTATATGCCCCAGCCATTGTAGTCTATTAGCCTTCATGATATCAGTGATTAGCGGGGACTTAAACAGATCATAAATGTCATTGTTACTTCTTCTTTTCCACTCTCCACCTTGTGTATCCCTAATGGGCCCAAAGATGCGTCTTAAAACTTTGTTCTCAAAGGTTTGTAACAAGGCTTCGTCTCCTTTCGTTGTACTCCAGGTTTCAGAGCCATAAAGCACAACTGGTCTGATCAGTGTTTTGTATATTGTGATTTTGGTGAAATAAGATAGCGCATTTGATTTTAGTAGATGTTGTAGTGCATAGTATATCTTATTTCCAGAATTGATTCTAGTTTGTATTTCTTCCCTTATGATGATGGAGCAGTTGAAGATTGTACCCAGGTATTTGTATGTTTCCGTTCTTTTAATGGTCATATTATCTATTTGTATGTGGCCAGAGTTTTTAGCCGTTCCTTCTCTTGAAATTACCATATATTCTGTCTTATCTTGGTTGATAACCAGCCCCATCTGTTGAGCTTGTTCCTTTAAGTGAGTCAATATTTCCAATGTCTTTTGTTCATTTTCCTCTATGATATCTATATCATCTGCATAACCAAGCAGCTTGGATGTTCCTCCAATATCACAGTCCTCCTTTACCTTCCTTACAACTTTCTCTAGAGCCAGATAGAAAAGGAGCGGTGATAGTGCATCACCCTGTTTCAAGCCAGATGTTATTTGGAAAGGGTCTGATTTCCTGCCTTTATATGTTACTATATTATAAGTATCTTCCAGGCATAGTCTGGTCATGTTGATTAACGTCCTTGGTATTCCAAATTCCTGCATAGCATTCCATAGACTATTTCTATGGACACTATCATAAGTCTTTTTAAAATCCACAAAAATGTTATGGAGATCTCTTTTATATTCCCAATTTTTCTTGCATATTTGTCGTAAGATAAATATCTGATCTATTGTTGATCTGTTTTGTCTAAATACCCGCCTGGTAGTCACCTAATGTCTTCTGAATATGGTTTTAGTCTATTTAGTAATACCGCGCGTAGTATCTTATAGCTTGTGGACAGTAGTGATATTCCTCTGTAATTTTCACATTGGAACTTGTCTCCTTTCTTAAAGATAGGTATCAATAATGCTCTTTCCAGTCATGGGGTAATTCTTCTGTCCTCCAGATTTTTATTATTAATTCGTATAGCTTTAGATGTAATGCATGGCCACCTGCCTTTAAACATTCGGCAGCAATTCCATCAGCCCCAGTTGCCTAATTGCTTTTAAGTCGTGTGATTACATATAGAATGTCTTCAAATGCAGGTTCTTCAATTTGTGGTTCACACGTTAGAACCTCTTCCTGTGGGAAAGTGTTACTTGGAGCTTCACAATTTAGTAATTCAACAACATATTCTTTCCATGTGTTGCACATTTCCTCATTGGTATTTATCATATTCCCATTCTTGTCTTTTAAACCATATGTGTTGTGTTGGTGTCCTCGTTTCATTCCTTTAACGTTCCGAGGTCGTTGTCCAAATACGTCAGTCCAAATTCGAGGCTTATGTACCTGTTTCGTAACAAAATAGTTTTTACAAAGCTGGGGATGTTAACCCCACGCTTCAACCCCCAACCTGGAGGACCAGGGTGTTTCTCTTTGTCTGTTCTCTACCCTTTGACCTGCCCGGCTTACGAGGCCCTGCTGGTAGCTACGCTACCGCCGGCATAGCTCTCAGGGTAATTGAGAAACTCAAGCTTTCCCACCACGACAAGGTGGAAACACCATCGGTGGAATCTGCCTTCTGGAATGCACTCACAATTTGGCATAGCACTGAATGTAAGTCACCGTCAGACTAGTTACAGCACAAATTGTATGCCGGCCCTTAATGCAACATCCTTCGAAACACGCACTATCTAACAAGGTTTTCCTTTTAACATGAGAAATCATCTTCAGCACAAATATATTATTCCCTTGAATATTCTAAGAGCACAATTAAGACACGATGTGTGAAATTGAATATGTGCACATCATGTCCAGCCAGCAACCTTTAAGAATAGTCTCTACAGTACGACGAAGACTCCTTATCAAGCGCCAGAATCAAGACATGTTTTCACAGCCATTGATGAGCACATATTTCAAGTTTCTGAAGCTCAAGAAGTAAAAGAAAATTATTTGCATTTGAAGCAGGATAAACTCCTGTGGCTTTCAGAATACTCCATCCTAAGAGAAGAGAGTCCAAGGATGGCAAGATACTGTTTGGCTTAGCATGGTAATTCATTTACAAATTGGTTACAGAGATCGAAAAATCAGTGATCCTCAATGAAATAAGACATTTCACCGGCAAACATTTCGCAATATTACACAGCACCTGCGTCACATCTTTAGTATTATAAAAATCTTTAATGTTATACACTTACCGTGAAATCCAAGAAAGCGTAGGGTAGGTGTCATAGTCTTGCTCGTATCTAGGTAACTAAACTTTGGGTTCATACAGGCAACAATAAATCTATTCGTTATGAGATCGAATATTTATTGTATTTACATATACAGTATGCGTTGGCGCAGTGGGTAAACAGACCCGCGCTATATTACATATTCCAAATAGTGAACATCAAACACATAAGTATCATTCAACAGTCTAGCAAACTATCTAGCCTATGTCTATATATCTATTGATATCTATAGAGTCCCTCAAAGGCAGGCCCTGTTGCCTCTCTCAAGTCCGTCTGTCCTCTGCCGGTCCACACGTGTCCCATTCCGACACGGGTGGTAACTCTGTCCGAGTTCCTCGTGGACCCCGCAATAGGCGGGCCACATCAGTGTCCACGGAACCCTGGACTTATTGGCCAGTCCTTCTAGAAGGCTCTAGATTACTCGGGCTCTGTTCTCTCCCTTGGGCTGGAGTTGTAGCCCTCTAAATAATCTATCTAACGGTGAGGCGGTGACAGGATTCCCCCCTCCCCCATAATATGGCTTGTTATTGGGTAATTAGATGTATTCTAATTCTGTCACCGAATCACATAAAGTTAGTGTTTGTAGATTGGTGGACAGTAATCTGGTAACCTACATACTGGCATTAAAACTCATGTATTCTCCCATACACCACTTCTCTGATTTGGTAAAGAGATCACTCTGTCTCCTGTGTCCTTAGCAATGCTTATCAGACCGAAGTTACGTGACGTTTAAGTAGTTGTATTTACAACCCGCCCTTCTCAATTGTACCCAACTGGTACCCAGACAATTAACCTCTGTTAAGAGAGTTAACAAGACCGAAGTCCTGGCTAATTAAGTACACCTTCAAATCTTGATTTGTGTGTGCATTTCAATACACTTTTACTCTCGTATGTTATCTAATGCAAAATATGTAGTTGCCTTGTTATTTTATCCCCCTCATACTACAAGTGTCCCTGTTGGCTTGTTAGTGTGCTTGACTAATAAGTTGATGTTTCTAATAAAGTGACTGTATTTTAACTTGATAGTGTTGAGTTTTAAGGTTTGTGTACTGTGTGTGCTGAATGTGTGGCGTATTTCCAAGCGTCACGAGTTGGGATAACCTCACTCATGAACTACTGCACTGTGTGCAATACATGAACAGGCATTCCAAGTAGTGGTGCTTAGATGTATCCTAACTGCTAAACTAAGTATATTAACTCACTATTAAACTAAGTACTACACATGTATTCACAAATTAGACAAGTCATGCAATTTACATGAAAGACGCAGACAAATTAAAATAAATACGGTTTGCGTACAATTTGTCCGCCAAGTGTATCGTTCTCTCATTTAATACATTCACACAGTCATTCACTCACTTTTCATTAAAAATAGTATTTGGTTAAAATATATAATTAAAGTTGAGGTAAGTGTTATTGCCCTTAGAAAAAATGGGCTAGGCGATATTTGCCCTTTAAGAAAATACGTACTTCTTGTACGATGACTCAAAAAATGGGTTATAATTTAAACAGAGACAATTGTATATGACGGTTCTTTAGCCTAGGAATGGTACCGCCTGTAATATTAATGTCGAATATGTACAACTTACAGGTTAATACAATTTATATACATCAATAATGGAAATATAATACATATTTAATCCTAAACTAATTAATTAATTAAATCCAACGATGATGTGCGCGTTGTCCTTCTGTTGCTAGCGTGTTATGCCATGAATGGTAAAGCTAGTATGGCTGTCTCTTAAGTGTTGTAGTCGATGTCGTTCTGTTTCGGCTGTTTGTAAAGTTACGTAGTAACAGCAAGTATGGAATGTTCTTAATGTCCCATATAACGAGTTCTTACAGAATTCGGAGTTAGTTCGCTGGTTGATCTTATTGGTTGACACAAACACAGTTACTGTTTCTTGCTGGAATCGTTCTAGCGCTTAGGCACTTGATGGTATAGTTCTCAAAGTAACGTATCATGTTCTTGGGTGTCGTAATTAAACTAATCACTGAGAGTACTCTAGCAGGTGTAGAGTTCCACTGTAATATGCAACCGACTAAAAGTATCACAGTTTATAGTATGGCTAATGGTCGATGTGATCAGAGTCATTCTACTGGCGCATTTATTTGCCGTGATAAAAGGTCAGCCACAATGTTGTCAGTGCCTCTGATATGGCGGATTTCGAAGTCGAAATCTTGAAGTAGAAGACGCCATCTTTGTAGCCGATGGTTTTTAGGCGACCCCTGGTTAAGGACCAATAATGGCGAACTGTCAGTGAGGACCACAAAGTGACTCCCTAAGAGGAACTTCGATAATCTCAATATACAAAACAATAGGCTCCAACACTCTAATTCAACCGTGGCATACCGAGTCTCAGCCTTCTTTAGTTTGCGGCTCACATAGAGAATTGGGTGTTTTATGCCATCCACTTCCTGCATCAAGCATCCTCCTATTGCGATAGCGCTCGCATCTGTGGTCAAAATAAAGGGTAAATTTATGTTGGGTAATCGTAAGACTGGTGGATTCGAAAAAATATGTTTCAATCTACACATTGCATCATCTAAGCTGGTACTTTTACAAATTTTTGATGGATGATTTTTAGTTAACATATCAGAAAAGACTGAGGTTAGTTCTGCCCAATGTGGAATGAATTTAGAATAATAGTTGATAAGGCCAAGTAAACTTCTAATCTGTTTCTTGGTGGTAGGCACTTCTAGATTAAGGATCTTAGAAACAATTTTATCATCTGTCAACAATTTGCCTTCAGAAATTCTGTGACCAAGGAAGTCTATTTGTGTATAACCTATTTCAACCTTGGAAGGTTTGATAGTAAGTCCAAAAAGAGAGATTTGGTTGAAGACTTGTTTGAGGGTAAGTAGATGAGAAGTCATATCAGAAGAATGGACGCATATATCATCAATATAGGCTACTACATCTTTCATTCCGTGTAATAACAATCTTGTTAGTCTCACAAATGTGGCCGGTGCGTTCTTGAGCCCAAACGGAAGATATAGCCATTCGTACAAGCCGAGAGGTGTTGCGAATGCTGTTATATGTCTACAAGAAGGGTGTAGTGGAACTTGCCAATATCCTTTCGCTAAATCGGTCTTGGAAAATAAGGATGATTGAGCCATATTTAAGATAAGATCTTCACAGCTGTTCATTGGCTCTGCATCCGTTGTTGTTCTTGTATTTAATACTCTATAGTCGATGCACAAGCGAATTGTCTGGTCCTTTTTTTTCACCAGAACAATCGGTGACGAATATTGAGACATCGATTTTTGAATAATGCCATTCTTCTCTAAATCTAAAATTTCCTTATCTAAATTAGATCTGTAATGGAGAGGAATAGAATATGGTCTACATTTGACCGGTCTCAGATCTGTCAGCACAATTGAATGTGTTATTTTATCAGTGCGTCCAGGTTTATTAGAAAAGATAGATTTATACTCGTCAAGGATAGTCAAAATGTCTTGTCGCTGTTGTTGTGTCAAAGTGTCAGAGATATGTATGTCATTTATACTTCCGTCGTCAGTCATGATTGGTACAGGGATTTCAGTGTTGTCCACGTCTGTCTGATTTATCACAGATGCTACCGTTTGTAAATTGTCTTCAATGTCATTGTCGTCGTCGTTGAGATCAATCGTTGTCACTATGTCGTCAAATTTGTCGTCGCTGTCGATATCACAGATTGTCGGTAATGTACATATGTCTTCGTCGTTTTCGTTGTCGTAAGAGTGTGTCGTTAACGATGCTTCGTTTGTCGAGGTGTCATTTAGTTGGGAACTTGTCGTTTCGTCTCCGTCATCAGTTCGTTGAGTCAGTTCATTTGTCTCATTGTCCTGTCTAACATAATATGGTTTCAACATATTTACATGGGATAATTTCAAGTTTCTATTTAAAGAGAATGCAGTAGGGTTATTCCCCTTGTTGACCAGTTTCTGACATATATCGCAAGATCTACAGAAGGTTTTTATATCTTGGCAAAACTTTGGCCAATAAAACTGGGTGAGGACCCTAGCCCTGGTCTTTTCATACCCCATATGACCTCCAAAAGGGGAGTCATGAGCTATTTTTAGAACTTTGTTTCGATGTGCTTGTGGTAACAGTACTTGCTGTATCGTGGTCTGCTTTGTTGTGTCAAATCTAGTTAAGATGTTGTTCTGTAGCTTAAATGTCCACGATGCGTTCTTTGTTAATTTCGGTTTAAGTCCTATTAACTTAAAGTATGGTGCAAGTGTAGGGTCATTTTTTTGTTCATTTCCAAAATTGATGTTAGTTAAGTTAGGCGCTACTATTTCTAAGGATTCCTGCAGTTGGTCAGTGTTGGTTTTGTGGGTTGTCTGTCGTGTTATTGCGTTTGTGTGTTGTGTGTTTTGCTGCACATTTACAGGTTTGATACTTGGTAGCTTGGTAGCATCCTCAATTTGAGGTTTTAATTCGGTCGTATCGCTTATAGATTCGACCGCCCCTGCATTGTACACCTCGGTGAATTCTTTTTGAATTACCTCAGTGGTTGTCTCCCTTGGTATTTTGGCAGAATGAGACAAGCAAGAATGGTGTTTCTCTTTAGTGTCGCTGTTTTTGTGGTGGATACCGTGTTTTTGCTCCCACTCTTTGATTTCCTTTTCAGAGCATGGATGTATGTTGGGTAAATTGCCAAGAATAATATCTGCGACTGGATTGTCAAGGATAGCGCACAACACTTGACCAGATATGAACGGTGTTCGAATTTTGACCAGAGCAAGGGGGTATCTCTCTATCGTACCCGAGAATGTGCGACAAGTCACATGTTTGTTCGTGTAGTCTTTAGTGTCTATTAATGTTTTCTTGACCCCACAGAGAGTTGCGCCGGAATCACGAATTAATGTGCACTTTTTGTTGTTAACAAACCCTGTAAAAAAAAACTAGCTTGCCTGTAGATGACAAAGCAGCATTAGCTGTTTCATTTGAAATAGGGATCGTGTGGCCACAATGTAGTGTTGTGTCTAGTTGGAACTTCGTACAGGTGTTGCACTTACTGTCTGTAATGGTGTTTATAATGTGTACAGCATTCCCAAGCTCGCTTTCATTGTCGTGTAGATTATCACATTCATTCAGTGATTCGAGATCTTCGTCAGACGACGTTTCTACTAATGCAGCATTGGCCTGTTTTAATAATTTACGGCCTTCACAATTGCGACTAAAATGGCCCCAGCTATTGCAAAAATAACATTTAACCGCTCTGTGGTAAGCACTGCGTTTAGCTTTTTGTTTCTCCACCATCATTTTAAGGTGGTGAGGGTAGGTGGGTGCTTTGTCACACATCCCGTAACTTTCGTGATTAAAACCGCAATATTGGCATTTAACAAGTTTACTGACATTGGAGCGAGGTTTGAATTTACTCTCTGTTTGTTTGGAGTATTTGGTGTTTACTACTGCAGCTGCTGTATCGTTGTGACTTATGTTCAGCTGAAAAATATCCCTATTTGCTGTGAAAAATGCATTCCCCTTGGCCTCTATTTCCTGAATACTTTTGCAATCCATTTGTTTTAAGAACTTGGCAAAAGGTGTGGGGATGGTGCTAACTATTTTGTCTATAATAATAAGCTCTTTAAGTTTGTCATGGCTATTGTTAGTTTTAGCCGAGTTGATCCATTTTGTGCATACGTCTTGAACTGTACTGACATAATCTATAAAGGTTTGGTTTGGTTGTGGTGATAATTTGGCAAATTGTTGTTGGTAACCTGCAGTATCTAAAGAAAAATGTTGGAGGATGCGTTGTTTTAAGTAATCATAGTCTTTACGCATCTCCTGTGGTACTGTCTCTATTACTTTTAGTGGTTCAAGAGCTAAGTTCCTCATTAGAATAAATGCCCAATCTGATTTAATGATCTTATGGTAGGCCATGAGACACTCGAAATTTTCCAAGTAGGCGCTGATGGAATCTCCTGAGCAGAACGCTTTCACGAGGCCTTTATACTTATTATATTTTTGTTCTTCCTCTTTGCTTCTTAGCTTATTTATAGATATTTCTGCGTTAGACTCAAGCTCCATCTGTTTTAATTTTATTTGTGTTTCGGCATTCAATTGGGCCTGTTTGGCCGCCGCCTCAAGCTCCAGTTGTTTCTCCTGAGCCTGCAATTGCATTTTCTTTTCATCTGCCTGTATTTGCATCTGCAGTTTCTTTTCCTCTGCCTGCATTTGCATCTGCAGTTTCTTTTCTTCGGCCTCCATCTGCAATTTCTTTTCCTCTCGTTCTATCGCTCTTTCTTCACGGGCAATGTTTTCTGCGTGCGTTTTCTGTGCCCATTCTGACAATTTCTCTTCTTTATAACCTAGCTTTATTCCTTGCTCAATGCATTTATCTAAGGTAGACATTTTGTGTTTCACTTGTTTGTAATATTTATAAAGTTAAATCCCTTAGAAAAAATGTTGTGTAGTCGAAAATTTGGTTAACTCCCTTAATTGTTAATGTGTAAATCAAAATGCAAGGTTATGTTGGTGATAAGGTCATGAATATGCAACCAAATCAATATGAAACAACATAATACATTGATGAAAGATGAGAAGTACAGCTTAGAGTTACAATGGGTATGACATGAAACTTAGCTTTCAAATAGAGAACTCGCCGATGTTGTCCCAGAAAGCTTGTCTTGTAATCTCACCACTGTTGTAAAGGTTACATAGGTTGCACGCGGCACTATTCGCGGAACAATCTGCTCGTAGAGTGAGAAAACATTAGTAACAGTCAAAAAACGTCACAGTCATGTCAAAAATAGTGTACAAATCACAATAATGAGGCACACTGCTTAGGCACCGCTGAGATACTGCTGAGGGACTCAGATTAATCCTACTTTATTGCTAGATAGCTACTAATTTTTGTAAACTTGTAAGTTAACAATTCTTTTGGTTTAAACAACTCAATGTGATATGATCAATTAAGTAATTTTACATGGCAACTAACAGAATTTTCACAAAACATTTTATGCCAAAACCGGAAAACTAGCCCCCAAAAAGCCTGTCATAGTCTTACTCGTATCTAGGTAACTAAACTTTGGGTTCATACAGGCAACAATAAATCTATTCGTTATGAGATCGAATATTTATTGTATTTACATATACAGTATGCGTTGGCGCAGTGGGTAAACAGACCCGCGCTATATTACATATTCCAAATAGTGAACATCAAACACATAAGTATCATTCAACAGTCTAGCAAACTATCTAGCCTATGTCTATATATCTATTGATATCTATAGAGTCCCTCAAAGGCAGGCCCTGTTGCCTCTCTCAAGTCCGTCTGTCCTCTGCCGGTCCACACGTGTCCCATTCCGACACGGGTGGTAACTCTGTCCGAGTTCCTCGTGGACCCCGCAATAGGCGGGCCACATCAGTGTCCACGGAACCCTGGACTTATTGGCCAGTCCTTCTAGAAGGCTCTAGATTACTCGGGCTCTGTTCTCTCCCTTGGGCTGGAGTTGTAGCCCTCTAAATAATCTATCTAACGGTGAGGCGGTGACAGTAGGTAAAAGAAGAATCGAAATAGGATTGACGACGTAACCAAAATCACAGACGAAAGTCTGTTATGTCTCTCCTAGTCCTGGCAAACTCAAAATGGCGAGGATTCAAACAGTTCCCTAACATTTTGCTAGGCTGGGCTGCGCTGACTAAGTCACCAACACTTGTCCCTGTGTCATAACCACTCCACTACCTTCCAATCATAATGCTCCTATTTGTGATCGACGTGCCTCAACATCTCTCTCGAAGCTTCGTTGCTCAATTTTACTGTGTTTCCTAGCAACAGCACGTATGCCTTGAGAAATGTTTTCACCTCAACCCTGAACTATGCCGTGTCACTCTAAGATCATCCAATTACATGTTTGTTTACGCAGGGTGATTCATAAAAACAAGACTGGTTGCCTAGCGACGTCAAGTTCATCTTTATATCTTACTTCATCAGTCGCTTGTGTCAACTGTTTGTAGGACAAGACTTACTATAATTAGATCTGTCAAGCATTTCTTGTGTGTGTCATACTGGTCCAGCGTTGCAGTTTTTGAACTGTTGTTTGCCTGGTACAGAATACCATTGGCACCTTGCCGTCTTGACAGACGATAGTTTGTGCTTTAAAAAGGCATAATAACTTTTAACTATGGCGGCAGCGAGTGTGACTGATAAGGCCAATTTGCGCTGTAAATGTCCGTTCACAGTGGGTGCATGTGAACACGTGGTCATTTCCACCATCATGCACCATCTTACGTCTCAAACGCTTGGTGTGTGACTTTTCTGCAATAATTTTCTCCTTTGACTTTATTCCATTTCTGATATTTGCCCTCCATGCAACACGTTCAGCGGCGACTTCAGCGGTACAGAATAATAAGGATAATATTTCGTAATATCACAGACAATAAGAAGTTCCATTGAAGACAGAATACAAATTTGCAGAGCACGTGCCTACCTCCGAGTTAACGCAAACACAACATCCATTGCATAGTGAAATTAGGAAGGTGAAGGGCAGTAGGTTAAAAAGAGGAAGGTTGTGGATGGGTCAAGACGAGGACATTCTTCAACAGGTGTGTTCACTGGAGGACTTAGAACCTGGCGAGGAGTGGGTACAAGTGCCAACAGATTTATGTGCGTCTCTTTCAGTCTACATCCAACTAGACAGAAAATGCAGACAAGAAAATCCGGCTGCTGTGGAGGCGGAAGTACAAGCTCTTTCGAGTATTGGCTAGACGGTGATGCTGTCATATACACGGATGGGTCGGTCGTCCAACATGTGAGAAGCTCATGGGCCTTTACGGCGCAGGCCGGAGGGAGAATTGTGAAGGAGGACTCTGGTGCTTTTTCTGAGACCACAAGTAGCCAAACTATGGAAGTCATGGCAGTAAGTAAAGCAATAACATGGCTCGAGACACAGACATTCACTAGGGCATGTTTCCTTAACGACTCAATGAGTATGCTCAAGAAGGTAGAGATGGGGTGGATCCGAAGAGAGTGGTTGCTGTCTCTGAAGCGGTCTCGGCTGGCAAAGATTAGTTTCATCTTCGTACCAGGGCATGCGGGAGTACAAGGGAATGAGCGGGCTGGCAAGCTCGCAGGTAAGGCTACTGTGGAGGGCGGACGCGCTATGGACCAGGCTGACATTCTTAATGCTCTACGAGAAGTAAGACTGTTGCGAGAACCAAGCGATGACTGTGAATCTACAACCATGGTCAGACTGCGAGAACTGCAAATTACAAGAGGTGTTGCCAAACAAGAACATTACGCAGGAAGCCAAAGAAGATTCATTAACCAACACAGAACTGGTGTCGTGAGCCGCTACACGCTGCGGGATTTGCTGAGGAGGGGATCCTAGCAATTATGGACTGAATGGTTCGATGTGCAATGAGGATGATCTGTCGACTAACTAACTAACTAACTAACTAACTAACTAACTAAATAACAGTTCCATTGCAGGAACCCTAACCTCAAAAAAATATAAATGAGTGCAACAATAAGAAGTGTCATATCAGGAACCTAGACCAAAGAATGGATGTAAATAATTGCATTGACAAATCACACAGCAGGAAGCTTGACCCCAAAATGGATGTAAATGAGTGAAACAAGAAACCAGGCAACTGAGCAGAAATCACAGTGGGAGACAGAATTCAAATAACTTTTCTTAATGGCTAAGAAAAATAATAATCAATACGTAAAAGCAGGGCATACGTGTCCGACGTTTCGGTTATTATAACCTTTTCTCAAGGGCAACTTAATTATGACAAAAACCAACATCATAATAAATAGTTACAAAATATATTAGCAAAACAGCGTAACCGGATGTCAAGAAAAGGGAAGTCACGCGCCCATTTACACCATTCCTTTGTGGGCGCGCTCGCGCGTGCGTGTACGCGCGCGCGTGTGTGTTTGTGTGCGTGCGTGTGTGTGTGTGTGTGTGTGAATTGGTGTTGTCCAGGGAATTTTAACATCTATTTTTGTTACATTTCGTAATCATATCATGCTACCGTCAAGATGTTTGTTAGTCTTAAATGAATAGTTATTGTTGTCGGCTCAGCACCCGTGGCTCTTCATATATCTTGAATAAACTAGTCCGTTTGACGTCAAACTTTAAGCAGCCCAAAAAATCGATAAACTTTTCCTTATATATCATCGTAAGCTGGTATCGATGACTTCACAAACTCAAGCCTTTGCGGCTCAGCAGCTGAGGGTCCGCATTTGTTTTGTTTTTTTAAAGTTTTTTTAAAAGTCCGTTTTGACCATTGTGACGGGATGAGTCTAGATCACTATGCAAACACCACCACTACTGCGTTAGTGGAATTACTATTTACATTCTGGATTCAGTAGGCAGCTAAATTACTAATAATGACGTCATATTGGCGACGCAGACATTTGCTGCACTAAAACTACACACTGTACTATTGGGGACAGCACATAGTTTCACGTCATCATCAAATGATGTCACAAGGGAAATCCCCTGTCTTCAACCCTTATTAATATCAAGTCTACGGACTGGGGACATAGGTCCGTCACTCCCTAGCAACGGGAATACGACGATATGCTATTAGTACGGCTGCACCGGAAATTGTGACTAAACAACTTCCGTCCGGTTCACAACGACCATAGCTGCTGTGCTAAGCAGACCTTATATGAAGTGAGCTGCCATATCCAATTGCATCCTTGGTAGATTATACCAAAACCTATCTTAAGTGCTGCACTAAGACTGGGGGAGCCTCGCTGCTGATACTGCTGACACCTAACTGGTCCGGTTACCGAAACTTTGAGCCACCAACTAGTGGAGACGGAACCTGGAATCCGGAGGAGCATCGTACACCTGTCGAATGCCAGGGTCGACTCCAAGACATAATACAACCGAAAGCCAGCACTATTCCTAACAGAGATTAGATTGTCTCAGGTGACTCTGTGTCTACATGTGTTCTGAGTGTGTCACTGTCTGGATGGTGTGAAGGATGATATGCTATCTGTCTAAGCATCAGAAAACTATTTTATTTTTGTACCTGTAACATAATTGTAACTGTCATAGTTCACCACTTGAACGACAATTTTCATTATCTCTTTTACTATTAAAGAGTATTATTGTTTTATACTTGTACCCACGTACTCCCTTCGTGATCATTTGAACGCATGGCGTGCGCGTGAGTGCGTGAAAGTATTTAAAACAGGGGGCTTCATCAAATGACGAAGGATCACCGACAGATAAACTAGACATTCGTGTTAGGTCTTCCTACATACACGAGTGTTCTTCACCTTCTGCCTTTGTCTACCAAGTGAATCCCAGTCTCTCCTATCGGGACCATCCCTTTAGACATTCTGATAACGAGCCATACTTTCTAGAGACTGTCGGCAAACCCTTGGATAGGGATTTCTGTCTATTTCAATAGAAATACCCTAACGGTCGGTGCAACTGTGGTCTCGGTCCGGGATCTACCCAGCTAATTAGAAATATTTCTAATAAATTGTGTTACTTGGTACAAAAATTTTTTTTTTCTCATCTCAGTAAAGGGTAGAGTAGTTTAGGAAACTCTGTAATTAGTTGTTTCCATTTGATTGAGAGAGTGAAAGTGTGTTTTGTATCATTGTTTGTACTAACCATTTTTGTGTATGTACTAATAAGATTTGTAAATTATTGCAATTGTATTAGTATAACTTGAATTGGGAAGTAGTATAATATTGATATAGAAATTGTAGTCCACTGATCACTCACCCTCTCAGTCAAAACTCAGTCATGAGTTCATCAGCAGATTTGCACGCAGCAGCGGTAGCTATGGGGTTATCGGAGCCCGAAGCAGCCAAATATGTCCATGATATGGAGAGGGAGTTAAGGAAAGAAGACAGGGAAGATAAAATACGTAGGCATGAACTCGAGCTTAAGAAACTGGAAGCAGAGACAGAGCTTAAGAAAATCGAGGCTGAGAAAGAACTTAGGCAGTTACAGGAAAACGAAAAAATCCGACAGCATGAGTTTAGGATGAAAGAGCTAGAAAACCAAGCTCTATCAGCAACCTGTTCTAACGCCAGCTCTCCGGCACCCAGCATTGAACCCCAGCTACATTCGACTTCTCATGTGGGTCCTATGAGTTTTCCTTTGATGCCGTTCGGGGAAACTCAGGAACAATTGGATAGTTACCTTCAGAAATTCGAGAAATTAGCTGAGTCATTTGGGTTGGCTAGGGAACACTGGAACTTGAAGCTTTCTCAGGCACTGAGGGGACAAGCGTATGTAGTCTTTCAGGGACTACCTCCAGGCCATGAACATTCTTATGAAAGTTTGAAATCGGCTTTATTGAAGAGATATGAGTTAACCTCAGCTGCTTATCAGCGGAAATTCCGAACCGCAAGACGTCTAAAGGGTGAGTCATTCTCACAATTGTCCGCTCGTCTGCAGAGTTATCTCTGTAAATGGGAGACATTTGGAGAGTATGAACACTCCTATGCGGGCTTGCGGGAGATGGTTTTGTGTGAGCAGCTGAGGAACTGTATGTCGAAGCCAATGGAAACTTTCATCATTGAACAAGGGGCACAAACACTGGGGGAAATGATAGTCTTGGCTGAAAGATATCTGACTGCCCATTGGGACTCAGTCCCAACGCAACCTCCCCAACCTCAACAGAACCCACCTCCAACCAATCAGGGACAAACCCTTAGCAATATACCAGCAGACCAGAGGCAACCTCAGCAGCAGCATAATAAAACACAAACCACATCTGGGGCTAGAAAACCATACTGCACGAATTGTCATAATAATTCCCACAGTACGGCAGACTGCAAGCGCAGAGCAAAACCCCAGATTGCGGCTTGCTTCTCGATAGGGAAGAAAACCACTACACTACCACCGCCTCCCGAAATGAGAGGACATCGAGTGGTAGAGAAGATCAATGTCAATGGACAGGTGGTCGAGTGTCTGCATGATACGGGTTTAACGTATGATGCCATAATAGCATCACACTTAGTAAAACCTGGTCAGTTGACGCAAAACATGGTTGAAGTTATGGGTGCGACAAGAAGTTCGCCTACCCTAACTTTACCAATAGCCCAAGTGTTAGTTAACTCTAGATTTGTTAAGGGAACTATATCGGCAGCCGTGATGATTGATCCTATCTATGACATGATACTGGGAAGTAAATATGTTTATTTAGGGGAACCATCCACTCCCATGATAGTAGGGAGTGCACTGACCCATGTCCCAACTCTAACACCTGGCTGTAACCAACTTCCTAGTGCTAGGAAGACTCTCCAGAGAGGGAATTTTTTTTCCTCAAAACGTTCACTAGCGGTAGGGGACAAAGTGTTACTCTTAAGATCTAGTGGGACTAATAAGGAGACTGAGTGGCAAGGACCATTCCCCATAATGGAGAAAGTGTCCAACACCAAATATAAAATCTTCATGAAAGGTAAGATGAAAATCTACCACATTAAATTGCTCCGCAAATATTATGACAAAGCAAAAGAACGACCAGTACATCTGGTAACTCTAAATGTTGTTCAGAAAGTAGGGAGGAGGGAAGAACCTCTTAGCTTTCCATACCCACCTCTGACTGGATCCTCACTAAACTTATCTGGAGAAACGTCAGGTCATACCAAAGTACCAAGCCAGTCCCGGAGCCGAAAGAAGTCTAATAGATCCTTCTCTAGAGGGGAACAATTGGTTCAGATATAATCTGGTGAGAATGCATAGTCGATCTAGGCTCATCCACCCTAAAAGTTCGCTGAGCCGTACTTTTCTCTAGGGACGGCATATGTGACGGGATGAGTCTAGATCACTATGCAAACACCACCACTACTGCGTTAGTGGAATTACTATTTACATTCTGGATTCAGTAGGCAGCTAAATTACTAATAATGACGTCATATTGGCGACGCAGACATTTGCTGCACTAAAACTACACACTGTACTATTGGGGACAGCACATAGTTTCACGTCATCATCAAATGATGTCACAAGGGAAATCCCCTGTCTTCAACCCTTATTAATATCAAGTCTACGGACTGGGGACATAGGTCCGTCACTCCCTAGCAACGGGAATACGACGATATGCTATTAGTACGGCTGCACCGGAAATTGTGACTAAACAACTTCCGTCCGGTTCACAACGACCATAGCTGCTGTGCTAAGCAGACCTTATATGAAGTGAGCTGCCATATCCAATTGCATCCTTGGTAGATTATACCAAAACCTATCTTAAGTGCTGCACTAAGACTGGGGGAGCCTCGCTGCTGATACTGCTGACACCTAACTGGTCCGGTTACCGAAACTTTGAGCCACCAACTAGTGGAGACGGAACCTGGAATCCGGAGGAGCATCGTACACCTGTCGAATGCCAGGGTCGACTCCAAGACATAATACAACCGAAAGCCAGCACTATTCCTAACAGAGATCAGATTGTCTCAGGTGACTCTGTGTCTACATGTTTTCTGAGTGTGTCACTGTCTGGATGGTGTGAAGGATGATATGCTATCTGTCTAAGCATCAGAAAACTATTTTATTTTTGTACCTGTAACATAATTGTAACTGTCATAGTTCACCACTTGAACGACAATTTTCATTATCTCTTTTACTATTAAAGAGTATTATTGTTTTATACTTGTACCCACGTACTCCCTTCGTGATCATTTGAACGCAAGGCGTGCGCGTGAGTGCGTGAAAGTATTTAAAACAGGGGGTTTCATCAAATGACGAAGGATCACCGACAGATAAACTAGACATTCGTGTTAGGTCTTCCTACATACACGAGTGTTCTTCACCTTCTGCCTTTGTCTACCAAGTGAATCCCAGTCTCTCCTATCGGGACCATCCCTTTAGACATTCTGATAACGAGCCATACTTTCTAGAGACTGTCGGCAAACCCTTGGATAGGGATTTCTGTCTATTTCAATAGAAATACCCTAACGGTCGGTGACAACCATACCGACAAACGCCGATGGAAAACGGAAATGTGCATATACAGTATGTTTATGTGGTTCATTAGCTAGCTGTGTGCTATTTTTTCACTGTCGAAATCTTGTTTGATGCTGCATGTGAGTTATTTATAATGAGTGCAAAGATAAATACTCCCGCCAGCTGCCAGGTTCGTTTAAGCAAGCACCTTCTCTCAAAAAGATCATGGCCACTGTTTTCTGGGACAAAAAAAAGGTCTTGTTTATTGATTGTCTTGAACGTGGAAAAACAGTTAATGCCAAATCTTATTGTGACATTCTGATAAAACTTAGACGTGCCATCCAAAACAAAAGATGTGGGTTGATGTCCTCTGGAATTGTGCTTTTGCACGATAATGCTTGACCTGCATTTGGAACTGTTCAATTGTTGCAAAAATCTCACTGGGGAATTGTTGAACACCCGCCCTACAGCCCCGATCTGGCGCCAAGTTATTACCACCTTTTCATGCACCTAAAGAAGTGGCTGGCATCCCAGCGGTTTGAAATTGTTGATGAAATGCAGACAGGTGTTAATGAATAGTTCAAGACACTGGCGGCAGACTTCTACGACATTGGAATTAAGGACCTGGTGCCACGATACCAAAAATGTGTTTAAGTCAATGGTGACTATGTTGAGAAATAATGTAAATGTGTGGTTTACTTTTGGCTGCAATAAATCATTTTTATGTATAATGGTGTTTTATTTTTTTTTTTTTTTTTAATTGTGTACCGGGACAAGTATATGCCCCAACAGGAGAGTCCAGTGAAGATAGTGTAAAGGAATTTTATAATGACATAGAGTCTGCCTTAAAGAAATGTAAAAATTAAGAAATAAACATAGGAGACTTCAATGCAAAAGTAGGAAATCAAGGTGATAGATACACAGTAGGAAACTATGGCTTAGGAGAGAGAAATGAAAGCGGATACGGACTCGTAGAGTGGGCAAAAGAAATGGAAATGATTGTAGGAAACACCTGGTTTAAGCAACACCCTAGAAGATTATGGACATGGAGGAGTCCTGATAGCAGGATCAGAAACCAGATTGACTACATTCTGATTAGCAGAAGATTTAGAAACGCACTAACAGTAGCAAAAACATTTCTCAGTGCTGACTGTTATAGTGACCACAGACTACTTACAGGAACATTGAGGATAAAGCTGAAGAAATTCAAGTATATAACATGAAATACTAAATATGATTTGTGTACATTGAGTAATGACAAGTAAATATAAAACAAATTCAACATAGAAGTACAGAACAGATTTGATATATTGTCTCATCTAGAGATATTATTCCAGGATGTGAATGATCAATGGGAAATGTTAAAGAATTCAATCACTTTGGCTGCAGAAACAACTATTCCAAAATTAAAGATAGTGGGTCGTAAGAAATGGATGACTGAAGAAATTTTACACCTAATGGAAACAAGAAGACTCAACAAAAATAATCCTGCCAAATATGAGGAAATTCAAAGACAAGTCAGAATATTATGTAGGAAGGCAAAAGAAGCATGGCTTGAGGAAAAGTGCTTAGAAATTGAAAAACAACACAACAGTCAAAATACCACATTAGTGCACAAAAGAATTCAGGAACTTACTAATAAAAGAACAAGTACATTAACAGGCTGTCTAAAAACTAAAGATGGCAAAATCATAATAGAAAAAGATTAGATTCTACATGTATGCACAGATTATGTGAAAAACCTGTATAATGATAACAGAGAGGAACAGTATAATAGTAGCTTTAATAATGAAGGACCACCAATTTTAAAGATGGAGCTTCAAAATGTTCTTAAGCATATGAAAGCTGGCAAGGCCCCCGGTGCAGATAACATCACAACAGAAATGATTCAAGCTTTAGAAGAATTTGGACTAGAGCAAGTCACCAGACTGCTGAACACATTATATGATACTGCAGATATACCTTCTGAATTATGTAATTCTGTATTTATTGCAATCCCAAAGAAATCAGGAACATTGATTGATTGATTGATTGATTGATTGATTTAGGAACCGACATCACAGCATTCGGGGCATTCCCATAAGCGCCCCGTCCCCATCCTCGGCAGCCAGCGAAGAGTTCCACGCTTGGAATGTGATCAACATAGAACAATTAGTATAATGAGTCACATCACAAAGATTTTGTTACGAATTATCACGCAAAGAGTGAGGAAGAAAATACAGCCTGAAATAGGGGAAGAGCAATGTGGGTTTGTAGAAGGAAAGGGTACAGTAATTATTTATTCAAGATATATGAGGAGCCACGGGTGCTGAGCCGACAACAATAACTATTCATTTAAGACTAACAAACATCTTGACGGTAGCATGATATGATTACGAAATGTAACAAAAATAGATGTTAAAATTCCCTGGACAACACCAATTCACACACACACACACACACACACACGCGCGCACGCACGCACACACACACACGCGCACACACAAGCGCGCGCGCGTACACGCACGGGCGAGCGCGCCCACAAAGGAATGGTTTAAATTGGCGCGTGACTTCCCTTTTCTTGACATCCGGATACGCTGTTTTGCTAACATATTGTGTAACTAATTATTATGATGTTGGTTTTTGTCATAATTAAGTTGCCCTTGAGAAATATACTGCGAACAGTTATTGAACGTGCTATAGAAGTAAACAAGGATATACATCTTTGCTTTATTGACTACACAAAGGCTTTTGATAGAGTTAGACATGTCAACATGGTGAATATGCTTGCAGATCTACAAATTGATGGGAAAGACATTAGAATTATAAAAAAACATATATTGGAAACAACAAACTGCCATAATGATTGATAATGAAGTGGGACAATATCAACCTATTAAGAGAGGTGTTAGGCAGGGATGTGTAATGTCTCCAGATCTTTTTTCCCTATACAGTGAACATATTTTCAGAAATGTAAAAGATATAAATGGAATCAGTATTGGAGGAAAAACACATCAATAACATTAGATATACAGATGATACAGTATTGATTGCAGACAATGCACAGGATCTGCAACAATTAGTAAATGCGGTTGTTGTACACAGTGAGCAGCTGGGGTTGGAATTAAATTGTAAGAAAACACAGGTTATGGTCGTCACTAGGAAGAACGAAGTACCACAATGTAATATACAAGTAAATGGGAATATTCTTAAACAAGTGAATCCGTACAATTATCTCAGAACAGTCATAACATCTGATGGGAGATGCCTTGAAGAGATTAGAACAAGAATCGTCATGGCGAAAGTAGCCTTTAGCAAGATGAAAAACATTCTGACCAATAAAAAGATGTCAATTGAAACGAGAAAAAGAGTGTTGAGATGCTACATAGAACCTGTACTCTTATATGGATGTGAAGCTTGGACAATGAGCAGCCAGGCTGAAAAACATCTGATGGCTGTAGAAATGTGGTTTCTGAGGAAAATGCAAAGAGTACCATGGACAGATAGAAAAACCAATGACCAAGTACTACAGGAGACAAATGAAAATCGTAAACTGATTAGAGAAATTAGACGAAGACAGTCAAAATGTTTTGGACATGTTAGGAGAAGAAATGGATTGGAGAACTTATTGACAACTGGCAAGATTGAGGGGAACAGACCAAGAGGAAGACCGAGAGGAAAATACCTGGATGGCTTGGCCACATGGCATGGACGAGACAGGAACGCTGAGCTGATCCACGACTCTGGTGATCGAGTGAAATGGCGAGTCATGACCGCCTACGCTTTCCGGCATGGCACATGATTAATTGATTGATACCGGGACTTACTTAAACAACGCGCCTCGTATATGTCCTTAGTAAGCTGCAATCGCATTTACGGCTCAGCTCCTGGGGCTTCTCCTTATATATCCTTAGTGAGCTGGTGTCGCCCTGTTTGTATAGTAAATATGTTATTCTGTTTCCTGACTGGTGTATCTGTGTAATTGGCATGGTGATAAATGCATAAAACTGTTCTAGACACATTGATTGATTGATTGATTTAGGAATCGACATGACAGCACTCGGGGTATTCCCGTAAACGCTCCGTCCCCATCCTCAGCAGCCAGCGAAGAGTTCCAACACCAATAGTGCCAGTAGCAACCTGATTATATGTCCGTCTCGCCTTTCCTCTGAGCGTTGAGCGTCGGCCAGATCCTCTCGTCACTCCTCGCTGTCTCATTCTTGCCAGACCATGGTGATCCATTTGCTCCCTCGAGATGTACACGTGCTCCCACAAGGCTGTAACCACGTCTGCCTTGTCATGTATCAATATTCCACCAAGTTCTGCAGAGCCAGCCAATCTGTCCGCCTGTTCATTCCCCAGTACACCGGCATGCCCCGGAGAAAAGATCCAGGCGATGCTTGTCACCCGTAACCCCTGAAGTGAAGCAAGTCACTCCGCACGAATCCTGCCCGTCCTCACCCTCGTTAGCATGCTTTCTGAGTCAGTTACAATCGCGATGTGTGTGTGTGTGTGTGTGTGTGTCGTATTCTCCATCCAGCGGAGAGCCGCAGTGACTGCCTCCACCTCCATTCTTAAGCTGGATGTTGGTGTCTTAAATTGTATATAGCTGTTCTTGTGTAATTTTGTTTCGCTGATTCCAAAAATGTAATCAGATTGTTTTCTGTCAGCTCTAGTTTTTGAGATAACTAAGAATTGATTATGTGGTTGTTTCGGGATTTGAAATTTAAATATTGAGCACTACCCACTACTGGCAACGCCGATCGCATTCTGGTATGAACCTAAGGCCTATCCACGTCAATATGGAAGCACTATACTCGAGTTTCGCCCTCATTTGAGCTCGTCAGTAGTGCATATCCCTGACCGGATCCGGAAACAGTCCCGGATCACGCATGTGAAGCGGGTGTGTAACCACGCGGCACACACTGGACACACCAAATTATCACAACAGAACACCACAACGCTACCCATCGTAGGCTATGCTCAAGATTGCCCAATCGCCGCGACCGACGTCCGTCAATCGATGGGACCCGAACGATCAGGACTACTCACTGGCAAGGAACACCAGGCCTCCTAAATCCAGTGAGCAATAATCAATTGATTATGTGGTTGTTTCGGGATTTGAAATTTAAATATTGAGCACAACCCACTACTGGCAACGCCGATCGCATTCTGGTATGAACCTAAGGGCAAGGCCTATCCACGTCAATATGGAAGCACTATACTCGAGTTTCGCCCTCATTTGAGCTCGTCAGTAGTGCATATCCCTGACCGGATCCGGAAACAGTCCTGGATCACGCGTGTGAAGCGGGTGTGTAACCACGCGGCACACACTGGACAGACCGTGTTCCATCGTGCCATTACCCGAAGTAAAAACAAAAGTCCTGTACGCAGTCAGATCGCCATTGAAAATCTCCTCCGGGAAAACGCTGTCTAATATACCATGCATTCTTTCGACGTCATTCATTCATTCACATCTCACGTGACAGGAACACACGTCATCCGGGGTTTCCCAGGAAAGGTATGCCCAATATTCTGTGCATAGCGATTGGTTGACATCATCCTGACCTTTTATATAAATAACATTATATTTCATACTTACCGTAATTAATTTTATTTTGGTGTTGCAGATAGAATTACATCAATTATAGATGTATTTTTGAATTCTGCATACAATTTAAAATATATCTGGAAAGTTTCATCGCTTTAATCGCTGCAGGGTGGATGTAAACAACATTTTCGGCGAAGATGTGTTTTTTGCTCTTTGTGCCATATATATCGGATAATATCGGACTGGCATGTGCGCTTTGTAACACTCTTCTGGTGTTGCAGATAGAATTACATCAATGATAGATGTATTTTTGAATTCTGCATACAATTTTAAATATATCTGGAAAGTTTCATCGCTTTAATCGCTGCAGGGTGGATGAGAAACAATATAATATTGAATATTTTCTGCGAAGCGTTTTTTTTGTGAATGAGTAAGCGCATGGCTATGTGCCACGGTGACTGCGCATGCGCGTATCGATCGCTGTGGCGTGTTAATGATATTACACTTTCGCTTTTCAACACTCAAAACGTGCAATCTGACCTACAAAAGTTAAAGAGAACACAAGTTTAAAGATTATTAATAATTAATTTTTATACTTGTACTATCTTTTAATCATTTAACATGACGGAACATATTTTTGAAGTCAGTTTTCATAATCCGTCTATGACCCGTTTGGTTGAGACCAACCTCGCACGCGGAGAAAAATGAAAACGGCAGATTGGACCGTAAATAACTTTTTTCTGACGCTTGCAATAGAAATCCATCAATTGTAGATGGGTCTTCGAATTCTGCATCAAATTTTTCAGAAATTTGGAAAGATTCATCGCTAATCTTGCTTTAATTGTGGTTGAAAAATTGCTACGATCATAAAACCCCAAACGGCGGCTTTACTTTATAAATATCTTTGCAGAATAAGCATTGTCTTCTCGCTAGCGTAAGTCGTAAGCAGCCTGTCACACGGGAGTTCGGGGTTCACTTTCCGACTGGAAATGTTTTTTTTTTTTTTTAATTTTTCACAAAATTATTATGTGATATCATAGAAACTATTAAACATTACGAAGTAAAATATTATATAGAACTAAGAAACTGGAAGTTTGTGAATAAAGTGTGCTCTATGGATATCGATTGTGATTGCGCTACACTTTTCAACACATAAAACGTGCGATTTGACCTACTAAAGTTAAATATAACACAAATTTAAAGATTATTAATAATTAATTTGTATTCTTGTACTATTTTGTAATCATTTAACATGACGGAACATATTTTTGAAGTCAGTTATCATATGACCGTTTGAGACAATCTCGCACGCATAGACGCGCAGACACCAGCGGGTGTCGCTGATTGGAGGAAAGGGACACATTAGAGAGCTCTCATTACGGATGAGTAGGATGAAAAATCGCAACTCGTCTCACCTTCACAAAGATGTTAATATCTTCACTTAGAAGTGACATACAGGCATCATTGAGGTACCATTAGATTTTGAATTTCAAGGCCTATATACTGTGGCAGTCTCATTTGTAAATACTCAAAATTAAATTGATGATGGGAAAATTTGTCAAGCTAACATTTAATATATGATATCAAATATATACTTACCGGCCGCCCTGGGAGATCACCAGGCACGGTAGAATTTGATGACTATTGAATGATATGCTACAACTAATAAGCTGTTTATCAAATTAAACAGAGATTGATTCTGACACAATCATGTCAACGATTCGATTTCATCTGTTCTTATGGTTTTAATCCAGCGCTGTTCATTGAAGGCGAGCTACGTTGATTACATTTTTTACAGCATTAATGCCTGAGAAGATACATTTACTATGTAATCGCATTGTGCTTGATGTATCACATATTAGAATTTAACATCTTTCACAGACAGTTAACAGACGAAAATGACTTGAGAACGTTCATACAGCCAATAAGAAGTGTCGGCATTGAAGATTCATTTGTCCACCATCTTTATATTGTACATTTACTCGAACAAACAACAGATTGGTAGCACTGCTAGAGAATTTACACAATTTTCGAACACCTAATTGTCTTGATCTGCATAAACGTCCGTCTGCGGTATTTTGATGTTCCGGCGACACGAACATTGTAACATCATCTAGCAAGATTAAGAGTGATCCAGTTTCACTGATAGAAACATATGATAGTTCTGAATATACAGCATCTTTCTTACACTTAACGAAGATTTGAGATGTTGATCGTGCACATCTTCAATTTCCATTTGTCTTCTCAGATACAGCAAAATATTTCAACGAGAAATTAATTGACAAATAAACTTTTGAGATTCCATTTGTCTTGATTCGGATGAAGGCGTTCATTGACACTATACTATACTGTTACAAAGTACTCACTTCAACTAGACGTATGTGTTATAAACTTGGTTACGAACGACATGGAAAGGCAACATAACTGAAAGACAGACAGGTTGAGAGGGAAGATGTTGATCAACTGTGTATGTTAATCATGACTATGGTCAACAGTATTACAGGTTATTCATTTAAATCCGCATAGTTTGTGCTCACATAGTTCGGATGCTGACCTGGTCTAACAGGCACTTCGAAAGAGGCAACTACGGATTATCTGATATTAACGTTGTAAAAAGATGTTAATAAAACGGCATTGAACTGTAAGGGCCACACGTCAGGATTCAATATATTTCAGTTCGCATTTTTCTCTCCAGTTCTTGGTCATTGTTACTGTTATTGGAAAGGTTGAGCCTATGTTCTTCAGTACCAACATGTTTGTTGTTACACAGAATGATACGTCATGAAAAAGAAACAACAGTTGTCAAAGGAAGTTTTTATACGCTACTAACCGAGAACATTCTTAAGAAATTATTTTTGGAATACGTCAACACAAAACTTAAAGCAGTATCAAGTACTTTTAAGTTACGAAGCCACATCAATTACATATAAAGTTGTCAAGGTACACTGAAGTTTGAAATTATCATTAATCAACGTTGAATTCCTGGAAACGATGTGTTTTTGGATGAAGTTAAACTGATGTTTCGTTAGCATTGACAATCAATCGAACATTTGAATGAAATCAATTGCATCTTGTTTCTAGATCATGAATCTATGGTTCTCAGAACATTCAAATATTCAAATATTCTTCAAGGTTTGAGAAATCTCGTGGAAAAAATTCGACTACAACGAAATTCGATTTTTCATAACGGTGATAAACAATTCCTATATGCATCAAAAATCAACCTTGAGAAACAGAACTTATGGAAACGTACACTAAACGTCATTAAGAAAAATCATAATCACATCTTAAAATATATACTTCACTTGGGACATTGTGAATTGCGTACATGAAACATTCTGAAGTCATAATACAACCAACACTGACTAGTCTACATTCAATCGAGATTAAGCTAAAATCGTGAGCAGATTTTACTGGTTGGTCAAGGCCGAGGTACTCAATCATTCATTATCAAATCACGAACTTCTTTAGCGACATTGTCAAATACGAGGAATGTCCATGCATGTTTCAACTTTGAAGGTAATTTTGCCCAAAAACATCGAATCACCAAACCCGCAGATGATTACTCATCCACGTTCATTATATCAACCTTGCTCCTTTATGTCGAGACCAGAAGAGATTCCGATCAACGTGTTCAGGATAAGCTGTAACTTTTCGAGCAGGGCCAATCAACCGCCCGAATCGATGAGTGGATACAACGCTTTGAGACCTCCTTTAGATGGATGTCCAATTACTCAGTCATTAACTCCACCTCAGTTGTTATCTACATTACAATATCGGATACTAGAGAACAATCTTCTGTGTTAACCATGGATAACAATTCATCACAAATTATGAACACACGACGAACAAAGAGATTATCGGAAAACTGTGTTATGAGAATTGAACCAAGATGCTAGAACAAATCGTTAAAAACACATTCCAAATTCATATAAAACACTGCTAAATATTAGAATACGTTACATACCTCATCATCACAAATAAAGGAATTTCATATTGTTCGCACGTGAAACCAGCATGTAATCTTACATCGTGTTACATCACATATAGATATTTTAAAACATAACTGTAGGTATCAGATATTATTTTTCTTGGATACTTGAAAGTATTTACATATTTTACTTATGCTGATTTTTATTATACGGCTCCTACACATTTCATTTAGACTATTCATGTGGTCTTGTAATTCAGCTTTTGATTTTGCTGTTACTGCTTGATCATCCGCAAATGTTTGCCATTTGTTTTATCAAGGGTAATTGCAGCGATAGGTAATAAAGGTACAGAGAGAACCACACATAATATAAGGGTGCAGTGCGGTGTGCTGGGATAGAAGTAACTCCCCTAAGCAGATATAACAGTACACTAGAATTGTACCGAGATGTGCGTTACATCTCTAGACGAATATGGAGGTTTACTGTGGACTGACCAACGTCATTAAACTAAGAGGTTTGGGGAAACTCTCTTTGAGCTAATACGCTAAGGCAGTTTATATGATACCGAGATATGACCGTTAGAGAGTTAAAGATGACTTTATGGATACTAAGTCATATACTTATATAATTATATAAAATCAACATTCTACTAGCACCAATGAACAGATGAAAGCATTATTAGTTAGCTTCTCTGCATACATGTGTGAGCATTGGGCAATGGAACCATATTACAACAGTTGGTTAAAGGAAAAGATGTATCCTGCTGGAGAAAGAAATAAAAAGCATTAGATTTATCCTTAAAGGAGCAAAAAGAATAGTTACAGAAATACGATTCGTCTTTTGATCGGTTTTTACACAGAGAGAACTATTGTGCTGTTACAACATTGCCGATCTAATGAATTATATTGTCATTTGACTATTGTATTATTAGATTGTTAATAATTATTATGTGAATAGGTTATTAGATAGTTAATGAGTTTAAATTAAGTTAAGTTTGTTAAGTGGGACAGACAGATGACACACTTTGCACGGCATTAGTTTCAAAAGAATGAAAAGTGTGCAAGACGTTTTGGTGCAAGCACGAAAACGTCACGATAAAGTCAGTTAGACTTGAGCTGGCGTCCACGTTGGACATGGCTTCTTGTCACTATAGCACGGCTAATACTATGCCGTTTTGTTTAGAATAATGTGTTGTTAAGTATAGTTGGAACATTTCTGTGGAGCGACTGCTTTGTCAAAATCGTCATATTAAAATGGATTGTGAGAAGAAAACTATCCAGCGTCGTCTTGTAAAGATTTGGTTGCAGTGGCCGATTTTGGTTTTCATTGTTTAAATAACGAACAAGGAGAATGAGACAACATATATATATTAATGTCCTCGCTCCTTGGCAATGATGATGATGATGATAATGGTGGTGGTGGTGGTGGTGGTGGCGGCGGCGGCGGCGAAGGCGACGACGACGACGACGACGACGATGATGATGATGATGATATCGATATCGATATCGATATCCCATTTGATGGCATTAAAAGCTGCCAATTGCAGAGAACAATACTTTTCTCTGCAATCGGCAGTTTATTTTTTCTTTCTATTTTTGGACATGTTTTCCACCTTGCAAAAGGTTGCTTTTACAACGGCCATTCTTGTTCGTATCCATACAAGGTATTTTCAGTCAGATGTTTTGACTGTTCTCAGACAGTTGTACCAATTGACCTCATAATTTCACATTTACTTGGATGCTACAATATGGTATTTCTTTCTCCAAAAAGATTACCACCATTTTTGTTTTCTCAAAATGTCTTCAAACTCTAGTTGCTGACCTTCTTTTGCTATTCCATATGTTTTTGTGCATTCACATTTTTCATATTATCATTTTTAATGCCACTTGATTGCATCATTTTTAATATGAACACATGTACACTACTGTGGAGTGAATCAGAGAGTTCGTGAGTGTGAGTGAGAGAGAGGGTGACTGTGTGTGTGTGAGTGCGTGAGAGAGAGAGAGAGAGAGAGAGAGAGAGAGAGAGAGAAGAGAGAAAAAGAGAGAGAGAGAGAGAGAGAGAGAGAGAGAGAGAGAGAGAGAGAGAGAGAGAGAGAGAGAGAGAGAGAGAGAGAGAGAGAAAGAGAGTTGAATAACATCACTATTTTTTTTACGTTGCACAATGTATATGTACAAATTTTTCTCAATTTTTTACAATTTATGTGAGAATGCTCACGACAATCGTCAGTGTATGTGTGTGTAAAGTGTGGGAGTTTGTTCATACTAGTTTAAGTGGTTATGTGAGGCATCATGTATGTGTCGAGATGTGAGGAAGTGTGTGTGGTGGGTGTGTGTGTGTGTAGGGGATGTGTGTTGGGGATGTATTGTGGAGTGAGTATGTAGGGGAATGTGTGTTGGGGTGGGGGATGCGTGTTTGAATGGGGGATGTTCCGGTATTTGTGGGATGTATGGGTGGGTGTGGATGTGTGGGTGGGTAAAGGGATTGTTGTGGGTGGAGGATGTTTGTATGGGTGGGGAATGTATGTGTGGGTGGGGGATGTGTATGTGGGTGGGGAATGTGGGTGTGAGTGAGGGATGTGCCTGTAGGTGGGGGTGTATTGGTTGGTGGGGGAATGTATTGGGGATGTGTGAGTGGGTGAAGGGATGTGTGGTGGGTGAGGGATGTGCGTGAGTGAGTGATGTATGTGTGTGGGTGGGGATGTTTGGGTGGATGGTATGAAGTGTGTGGCTGTTGGTGGGTGGGGTTGTGTGGGTTGGTGGGTGGGGAATGTGTATGTGGGTGGGTGGGTGCGGGGTGCGTTGATTGGTGGGGGTGTGGGTGGGGAATGTGTGGTTGAGTGATGAATATTTAGCTGGGTGGTTGGAGGTGTGTGGATATGGGTGGTGTGTGGGTGTGTGTGGGCTGGGGGATGAGTGTGTTTGTGGGGATGTGTGTTAAAAGGAAAGGGTGGTTTGGTAGGTGTGGTAGGTGTTTGGGTTGGTAGGGTGTGTGGGTGGTGTGTGTGGGGGATGTGTGTGGGTGGGGGATGTGTATGGCTGAGTGAGTGTGTGTGTGGGAGGTGGGTATGTGCAAGGATGGGGCTGTGTGTGGATGGTGATGTGTGTGGGTGGATGGAGGGTATGTGTGCATGGGTGGGTGATATGTATGGGTGGGTGTGGTGTGTGTGGGTGGGTGGGAGTTGTGTGTGGGTGGGTGGGAGTTATGTCTGGGTGGATGGGGGTGTATATTCGTGGGTGGGGGTGTATGTGGGTGGGAGGGGGATGTGTGGGTGGGTGAGGGATGTGTCTCATAACATTGTAATATGCATTGTTTATGTTAACAACATTCATTTGACAATGTATTTTCCTATGTGAATGTATCATGCACTATTGATGAATGAAAGAAAGTGATTGGAAGGGCCGAATGTAAGGCGGACCTGCGTGCCCAATTTGTAACCCTTTTAAAATAAAGTTGAATTGAATTGGATTGAATTGAATTGAATTGAATTGAACTGAATTGACCTGTATACAATCACAGCACCAGTTACATGCTTCAGATCCCGTTCATTCTCTGCGACCGATACTGTATCATCTGTATGTCTTATATTGTTGATGTTATGTCCTGCGATGACAATTTCTCTTAGTTCTTAAAAGTCTAATCTCCTCACATTGTGGTGTGTGTGTGTGGGGGGGGGGGGGCAATTATGGTGAGACATACACATACCTCTCACAGTCACACAACTAGCTTAGCTTGATTGGCTGATTTTCAACTGCTTCGTTATCATTTTTTGTGGCAGCAGTTTGTTTCCATCACATGTTCTTCGCAAGTATGCGCTCTTTCTGGCTAAGTTGGACATCTGTGAGCATTTCTTCCCTGCCAAAACTATGGTCAGGTTCAACATCTGGTGTGTCATAGTTGGTTTATTTATATACTGATTAAATGTACCAACAATTAAATCAGGAAATGTAATGACCGCCTAATATTGACAATATTTGGTAAATTGTATCTGCGATTGTAGCTTATAAAGTAATAACCACAAGTTTATTAACGACCACATTTGATAAATTGAACCAGCGAATGTATCAGAAAAAGTAAGTATAGCCTAAGATCGACTAAATCTGATAAATTTTACCACCAACTGAATCAGGGAAAATAATGACAGCCTAATATTGGCGATATTTTATAAATTGTACCAGCGATTGTATTCAGAGAAAGTAATAACTTCAAGTCTATTAGCAACCACATTTGATAAATTGTACTAAGGATTGTATAACGGAAAGTAAGTACGGCCTAATAGTAATACCGACTACATTTGATGATCTGTAGCAGGGATTGTAGTAGTAGGACTCTTTATGTCCTGTAGGATTATAGAGTTGTGCGGCTGGGTAGGCACCTGACTGCGCCGCTGGTGAATGTATAATAAATGTGAGTGGCAATCTCTGTCACAGTTTTCGCATCTGTAAGACGAGGCAGGTCCCGCAGTAAGTGACTGCATTTTATGCCAGTGCCTCCTATCCTGAGTCTGTTGGATCAGATTGCGCTCAAAGAGCATCCGTCCGTTTCGCACATCTTTTCTCCAGGAACATCCGTCTGCTGAAACTCTCTCCCATGTGTGTGGATCTATGCCGAGGGTTTTCATATCTTGTTTACACACATTGTTATATCGTATATGGTGTCTTACCGGTGGCCTCTTCTCAGTATAGGCGATCTTTGGGAATATTTTTATCCTCCATTCGTGATACATGGCCCGGTCACCGGAGGTGTCTTTGCTTGAGGAGGGAGTGCACTGTGGTAATATCCGCTCTTTCAAGCACGTGTTTGTTTGTTACATGGTTTTTCCAGGATATGCCCAGGATATGTCTCAGACATCTCATGTGGAAGGAATTTAATTTTCTTTCCTGTCGTGAGTACAAGGACCAGGATTCAGACCCATAGAGTAGCGTGCCTACAACACATGCTTTATATATAATACTTGAACTTGTGTACGCTCTGTTAGTCTATTTTTCTTCCGAACTCTCTTAGTTAGCCTGGAAAGTGTTGTGGCTGCCTTTCCAATGCGCCTGTCGATTTCTGTCTCTAAAGAAAGATTACCTGATATTATCGATCCCAAATATGCAAACTCACGGACAACCTCCAATTCATAATTATAAATTTTGATTGATGTAGGCGCATCAGCATCTTGTTCCATTACCCGTGTTTTATTCAGGCTGATGGTGAGACCAAAGTCTCTGCAGGTGGCTGCAAAACGGTCTATGAGCCATTGCAGATCTTCTGCTGCATGAGTAGTTACTGCTGTATCGTCTGCTTATGGGAATGTCCCGAATGCTGTGATGTCGGTCCCTAAATCAATCAATCAATCAATCAATCAATCAATCAATCGCCTGCAAAAAAAAGTAGTTCCCTTTTACATCTTGATTTTGTTTTGGTCTTTGCCTTGAGTCTTAATAGGTTTAAAAGTTTGCCATCAGATCTTGTATAGAGGTATATGCCTTCAGTGGAAGTTCCAAATGCCTGTCTTATGAGAAGGGAGAAGAAGGCAGCAAAAATTGTAAAATCAAGCACGCAGCCCTGCTTTACTCCACTGTTGATGCTTAATGGCTGGGATATTGAGTCATCGAATAAAATGGTCCCTCGCATGTTTTCGTGAAACGATTTCACGAGACTTAGCTGGGTGGGTGGACATCCTATCTTATCAAGGATCTTGGAAAAGGCCGTCTCTGCTCACGAGGTCAAATGCCTTTGTGAGGTCGATGAAGGCAATACATAATGGCTTCGTCTGTTCTCTGCACTTCTCTTGGAGCTGCCTAGGTGAGAAAATCATATCGATGGTGGACCTGTTTTGAGTAAATTCGCACTGTGATTCGGGGTAGATTCTTCCAGCAAGAACGTGTAATCTTTTTAGGATTACTCGAGCGAAAATCTTGCCTGTAATGCTGAGGAGGGAAGTGCCGCGATAGTTGTTGCAGTCGCTTCTTTCACATTTGTTTTGTATAAATGGTAACAGTGTTTGCGTCCCTCGTATCTTATGGTACCGATTTTTTTTTCCAGCAGAGCTGAAGTATTGCATACAGTTCTTGGATGATTGTTTCTTTGCCACATTTTAAAATTTCAGGTGGAATGCTATCTTTTCCTGGATCTTTGCCGGTGTTTAGTGTTTTGCTGATTTTTGTGAGGCACGGTTCGCTATACAGGGCATGCATGGTGGGCTGATGTTCAATGGCTTCCAAAGCTTCTTCTCCGACAGTGTTCTCCACTGAGTGTATCTCTCAGTAATGTTCTACCCAGTCATCAATTTGTTTCCCTCGATCTTGAATGATTGCCCCCTCTGTTGATCGTTAAGGGCCCATATTATTTTTTTATGGACCGACAGCTTGCTTGATGCCCTCGTGCATCCCTCTTATATTTCCAGTGTCTGCACAAGTTTGACTCTGTGCAGGGAGCTGAGCCAGTGCCTGTTCGTACATTTTCAGGAGGTCTGCTGTACTCTATTTCTGGTCGTCCACAGTGCCTGCAATGTTTTCTCTGATGGTGATGTTTCATACGCTGAGAAAGCAGGTCTCTTTATCTCCAGGACTGGGAGCATGTCTTCAGAGTGTGCTTCAAAACAGTCGGCTGATTTTGTTTGCTCCTTACCAGATGTTGATAGTGTTGTGTTATAGATGGTGTCGCACAACTGACTCCATCTCTCTGTTCCATTTGTCGGGCCAGGCAGAGTCTCCGCCATAGCCTGGGTGAATTTCTTGACCTTCACTTTGTTTTGGGTGCCGCTGATGTCGATGCGTGGTCTTCCTTCTGTTCTGTTTCTGTAGATTCTCTTAAGCTTTATCTTCACCTTGCTGGAAACTAGTGAATGATCGGTCTTGCAGTCAGCACTATTATAGCTTCGAGTCAGCCTTTCTTTGCGGAGATTGCTGCGTTTAGTGAGCACCGGGACGAGTTGGTTTTATCTGGGGTGCCTCCATGACACCTTTGTTGTGGTTTTGTGTCGAAGAAGGTGTTGGTCACGCACACACTGTGACGGCTGCAGAATTCCAATAGACGTTCTCCATTGTCACTGATCTTCCCAACGCCTAACTGTCCTAGACACGAAGGCCAAGATTTGAGGCCGGAGCCAATCTAGGCGTTGAAATACCCCAGGATAAAAAAGATGTTACCTCTCTGGTGTTTCACTGACCACTTTGCTAAGGTCGTCATAAAACGTACCGTTAGATTCTGATGTTGCGGTTAGTGTTGGGGCGTAAACGCTTATAATACTAACTGGGCCTGCCTCTGTCTGGAGTTGGAGTTTCAGTATTATTTCAGTGCCATCACTTGGTGGTATGATGGACTTTAGCAGCTTGTTTCTAATAATGAAGCCAACGCCATGCTCCCTTATCTCTCCACACGGCTTGCCGTGCCAGTAGAAAGTGAAGTACTTCTCCTTAATGCTTCTAGATTCCTAGAGTCTGGTATCTTGCAGAGCGACAATGTCTATCCCCAGTCTGAGTAGTTCGTTGTTTATCACTGCTGTTTTACCGGCATCGACAATCTCGTTTAGATAGTCTGAGTTGCCTGGGGTCAAGGTTCTTAACTGGTTCACTGCCATGCGCCACTTTAGTGACTGAAGGGATCGACACTGGACTGCCAAATGCCAAATTAGTGACAGACTGTTGACAGTTCGTTGTTTGTTTCATTTCACATATCTTCCTTAATTGTAATGCCCCGTAAATGACTTTTTACACCGGACGAAGGTCTGTCATTTAAAAACAGCCCATGAGAGAAAGAAAGTACCTAAGATTTGAGCAGAAATTTTTAGTTAAATTGTGGTTACTTTTCTGATTTTAGAAATGGCACGCACTCTGGTTTTCAGCATCACATATTTACATTAGGTAATAGTTGTAAATAATGTTCGATTATTGTTATTCTGATTTAAAGGACTTTGTGAAAGATTCTTAATTAATAGCACATGGTTAATGTGGATATTCAGTTAAAATAAATTATTTAGCAGGCCGTCGTAATGGAAAACAAAACTATCTGTGGAAAGTTAGTCGTCATGCTGAATTATGCTCGCTCTAATGGGCCCACCGTCGGAAGCAAACCCTGGCGTCTTGCTCTCCGCCAATCGAGCATTAAGACTTATAACCTGTAACGGCTGCTTCCAGTGTTGTGTCACTGCTGTTACACGGTGCTGAAGTGACCTCTCAATGGCACAAGCCTGGGAAATGGAATGCGGAGAAACAGTTTTTACCCATTAGCAAGTTTCTCCTCTCCAGGTCGCCGAGTTTGACCAAGGGAAAGGCAGTAGCCATTGCAAATTGGCACCTGTGCCTTCGCAGGAGATGGCAGAACTATGTTGTTTGCAACATGGAACTGCCTTAGTGACTTCATCACCGGATTTGCCCTCTGGGTTTACATCCGAAGCCTTTCTCATCAGGATATACCCGCAATTCAGCGCAGGTTTGAAATTTAGTTTCCTCTCTTAGAGGAGATACCAACCAAGGCTGACGAGCCTCCTCTGCCCGGGAATCAATAAGGAGGGAAGGCTACTTGTTTTCCTTCCTGGCAGTGAGTATAAGAAGAAGTAACAAAGACATTTATGATCTGTTTAAGTCCCCGCTAATCACTGGTATCTTGAAGACTAATAGACTACAATGGCTGGGGCATATAGAAAGAATGGAAGATAATAGGGAAACAAAACTCGCTTACACTCAGGAAATAAATGACCGTAGACCCCGAGGTAGACCAAGAAGACGGTGGAGAGATAATACATGTACAGACCTACAAGCACTTGGAATCAACGACTGGCAAGAGAAGGTCCACCAGAGAGACGAATGGAGACGGATTGTATTTGCAGCAAAGAACCTCAATGGCTCGGAACGCTGAAGAAGAAGAAGAAGTGAGTATACTGATCAGATGACCGTAGCCATTTTCTCTATTGAGAGATCCTCTGCTCACCGTCGCTAGCTTGATTCCATAACCAAGTCCGATCCACCACCTGCTCCCGTTGCTTCGCGTTACCCTGTTTGTGGATGAAAGGGGGGAGGCGGCGTTACCCTGTACTCCACCTTCCCTAATGGTGTAGCAGGGATTGTATCTTAGAAAGTAATAACCGTAAGTCTAATAACGACCACATTTGATAAATTGTACTAAACATGTTATCGTCGAAAATAAAGGCGTTCTTCTTCCTCTTCTTCTGCGTTCATCTGGAGTTGTTTTTTCTTTCCGGATGTGATTGCGTTGTGTCTGTTTACAGCAAAGCTGCGTTCTTGCGTCGTTATGCCGACACATCCGACTTCTGCGGGCATTTCTTGACCGGGTTAACCTTCCCGGGGAAATAAAGACGTTCGATATGATACACATTCATCATCTGGTGGCTTACCCTGTGCAGAAATATGCACACCTACAAGTCTCTATAAATCCCGCTGTATCATAAACTAGACGTCCCGACTCTGTTGCTGTCATGTGTAAATTATCCAATCACATCATGAAACCAGATTTGTTTTGACCTTCATCATAATATTTCAAATTGCTCAGTTTTTGGTTTGTTTTTGGTGATAAAATTTACAAATTTTATTTGATTATATAATAAAGTCAGGTCTCAGTTAAATATTCTTGAGCTACCGTATATTTTTTTTTTTTTTTTTTTTTTAGCATATCCTTTACAGGACTTAGCTGTCAACACCAGCATCTTTCAGCTGTATGTTGATTTCTTGGCAAGATTACGCTCAGTAGTTTGCCATTGCTTTCTGAGCGGCCGGCTCACATACCCCGTAAGTTACCGATGCGATTCGAACCACTACTGATTTGAACCGTCATCACGTTGCCAACGAGAGTATACGAGATTACGGAGAAAAGTCATAACCTCTAAGCCACGAAGCCGGCTTACCGTATATTAGTAGATGTAAAACCTGCTTTCTGTTATAGCCGAATGTTGGGCGGAGCTCACCTAACCCGATTACCCATATTGTCCCAACGGCTTTGGATGGAGGAGAGCAATTGGAAGGGTACAGGCCTTACTCAAGTGCGACGAAATACTTCCTAAAGACTACGTTTCATGGCAAGGCAGACCAGCGTAAGACTTGGTCGGCAACTGGTTAAGATGGAAGCTTTGACAAGTAGACTTTTAGAGCATTGCTTTGCCCATCCGGCAGCTTCTGCAGCTTGTCTTGTTCCAGACGTATTCGTGTTACATTTCCTCTTAAATTGCAACAGCGAAGTTATCTTAGAAAGTAGTGACGATCAAATTAAAACACATCACAGTTTATAAATTGTAACAGAGACTTTATCTTAGAAGGTAGAGGCGGCCAAATTAAAATAAATCACATCTGATTTATTCAAAATAATGTGTTCACGTAGAGAATTTGAATAACGAAGACACAAAACAATAGAATGCAAATTTATTGCCTGGCATACTTCGCTGCATATCGTCAGGTGCATACCGCAGAAATCACACTACACAAACTACAGTAATTATATAACTTATGCAATCTGAAATATACACATATTTGCACAGTAATTTTGATTGTCTACCATGGTACTATTAAACTGATTAACATGTCTTTCTGTTTCCACAAAACTGGCTTATGCAGATTAATGATGATCGCGTCTACCACTTTACTGTGTAAATATGTGGATATGAGAGAGAGAGAGAGAGAGAGAGAGAGAGAGAGAGAGAGAGAGAGAGTGAGAGAGGGAGAGAGCGACGCACCACGCAACGTTCAGTTTAACGTTATTCTTAAAATTCCTGCTACTTAATGACTTTCCCTAGTATTGTAATCATGTCGTCACTGCGATTTATGTTCATCTGACCTAAGTCCCACGTAGGCAGGTGTGGACATATGTTGGTGCTTGTTGTTTCTCCGCAGGATATCAACACATCTGTTTGTTTCATTATATATAAGAGTTAAGACATGTTTGCACAATTTTTTACTTAAGCGCAGTAGCGGCAAATTTCGATAACTCGATCACGAATTTTAAAACAAATGAAACAGAAAGATCATTGCTGTGTAAGTAATGTTATTTTCGACTTTCGATTATCAAAAAGTAAAATGACACTTCTATACGTCTTACGTGCATTTGGCATATGGTGGAGACCCATATATTTTATAATCAATCGACACTTGGTGGGTCATGTGCGTATTATTACATCGTCCTCTTCCCTATTCACCCTTTACTTCTCAAGCCATTTCCTGGTACCTATGTAAGGTTAGCCGGTCTCTCTGGCCGAGGGGTTACACCACTTTCTCCGTAATCCCGTTTATCACGCAGAGTCTCGTTGCGGGCGAGAACTGGAAGCGGTTCTACCCCCGCTGGTGACTTGCGGGATAACTGAGCCGGCCGCTCAGAAAGCAATGACAAACTACTGAGCGTAATCTTGCCAAGAAATTAACAGACAACTGAAAGATGCTGCTGTTGACAGCGATGTCCTGTAAAGGAAATGCGAATTTAAAAAAAAAAATGTAAGGTTAGGTCGACCTGGGAGCCTTGGTAATTTTTAAGGATTTGAACCCATGACTACTGGACTCTTCGATTGTGGTGACTGACATTGACTGACTTGTTATAGGAGAGAATCTGTGCCGCCGAATACGTGAAGTGATATAAAGCGAAATGCGTAAAGATACAAGTCGAATACCAGATTTTACTGAACTAGTTGACAGCAACCATCCCTCAAATTCACGCTGTCTTCCGTTAACTAGGCAACATGGAATCCTTTCATTGTGGTTGTGTCGACTTTTCTAAGGCATCCGCAACCTGAATTAAAAGTAAATCTATATAAGATTCTCAATTAAAATATTCTGTGCCCCCCCAAAAAGTAGGTTTGGACCCCCCTCCCCCCCCCCCAAAAAAAAAAAAACAACAACAACAACAACAAACAAACAGTAGATGACGGAAAATGGGAAGTGGGGGGGGGGGGGGGGGGTCTGTCACTTAATCAGTTAAGTTGTCTGCAATGCTGTTTGACAATCTAGACTGTGGTACACTGAATTTATCATGCGTAACTCGACGGCAAATAGTAATTGAAAGTTGACACTTTACAGAGAAATATCAACACTGAAGTTGACTAGGGTGTAGCGTCTCACGTTTCTTCCACTAAAACCTAATCAATGCGGCTGCAGGTTTTATATAGAAAGAACCACTATTGTATACCATTTGTATACAAGTTATCGTACATGTTAACGTATGCAACGCCTATTTCGCACCAAAGCAGACACGCCTCAAAAACTGATTCCTTATACTCGAGATCTGAAAACGCTTGAACTTTCGTTTCTGGGTGAATATTTGTCTAAATTATCATTATGGGCTAGAATGTTGACTTCTCGTCCTTGACTTGACGACGTAAAAATCAGTCCAGTGCACTTAGAAGTAGTAACACGTATATGGACTACGCTTAAGTTCATATCGTGCCAACTAAAACAAACAATATATGAAGCAGATTCTTCGCATAACGTCGCTCTCATTACTGCGTGACAAAAAGTCTCTCCATCTCTGGCCATTTCCCTTACTTCATACAACTTCAAGGTCAAGGTACTACTTATGTCCGGTGTCCATCTTCGTGCTGGTCGACCCCTGCCTCTTCCCACAGGAACCATTCCTTTATTCGCTGTTCTTCTAACTGGCACAATGTCATAGTAACACCGGGTTCATGAGTGCAGAGAATGGGCAGCGGGCCGCACAGAGGTTGGGGTGCAACAACTGATCCAGAGTAATACACATCAAGGTGACATAGTCATCTACACCGATGGGTCAGCGGTGAGGAACAGACGTAAGTGTTGGGTTTTCATCTCGAAGGCTAATGGGCAATGCTTGAAAAATGAGAGTCTGGGATATCAGACTACGACAATGGAGGTGGAAGCAGTAACTGCGGCATTCCGTTTGTTAGAGGAGACCACTGCAACACACAATGCATTCATTACGGACTCAAGGAGTATGCTAAGTAAGGTGAAGAAAGGAACGTTTCGTGTACAATGGCTCACCTCGCTTCAGAGGTCAATGGTTGTGAGAATTGTGTGGACTTTTTCCCTGATCATGCGGGAGTGTGGGAGAATGAACAAGGTGGTATAGCCCGGCAGGGAATGCACCTCTTAGTGGTAGATTACCTATGGACAAGGGAGAGGTGGTCGAGGGGACAGGTCCTGTGGACCAGGTGGAGAAGGCGGGGCAACAGATTGAGAACCCGTATACGGAAAGAATGAGATTGCGGGGGATCGGCAGGGGTTCTGAATTAATCTCAAAACTGAGAGGGAAGACAAGGAGAACTTTCAGTCAGACAGCGGTGGGAACGATTAGTAGTATGACTCTTCGCTGACTGTCGAACGAATGTTGGGAATGTCCTGAATGCAGTGGTGACTGTTCTTAGCTCAACTCAACTAAACTAACTCATTGTTTTTTCCAAGCCAGAATGGCGGTTAATGTGGTTAAAGTGCTTCAGCCTCCGAGACATGACGCTATTTATGAGTCCGTTTTGACGTTTATTTCTTGCAGAATGTGAGTGGTTGTCTTCTATTTTCTCCACGATATTCTAGCAACTGTTCTATAAAACATACGCCCAAACACCCAGAATGCCTTCTTTAGTGGTTGCGAAAAGGCCCATGACTCACGTCCAAATGTTCCACCAGGAAAGATGCATTCTCAGAAATGCTACTTTAACTTGTTTGCTGGTATTTTGCCATAAGTTGTTTATACTGCTTGGTTTATGGGGTCACCGATCCACTGGCATAAATATAATTCATTAGCATGATTTTTCAAATGTCCTTGTGTGTGTGTGTGTGTGTGTGTGCGTGAGTGCGTGCGTGCGCGTGTGTTCACACGTGCGGAGACCTCCTGGCTGCACTATGTTGTTTATTTAGGTGGCCCTATTTATAAATTTTGCGAACCTTATTATGAGATATATTCTATTACCACATGAAGCCGCCTGCCGCGACTCTACAAGAGTATGGAGTAGCATATCCCTTGATACCCTGGTAAAAAAATGTATAGGATGCTGGGATGTTGTGTTGGCGTGCCTATAACAGCCCAGTAAAGCCATGTTCCCGCCTCTTTGGCATTGGGAACAACTTAGGCCGAAGAGATGCTGATGTCTAATTTTCAGCAGAGGGTTTGAACTTAAACCCCTGAGCCACTACCAAGTAGATGGGCGAACATGCCCCAGGCACGGCCGAGCGTAGCAACTGTTTTTCCAGACCGCAGTTGAGAGGGTAGACAGGCCCTGTGAAGATCCAAAAGATCCAAGAGGATCTTGATTGTGGATTGACGATTATCTGCTGTGGGGTGAGTTTTGAACGAACCTTCATAGTTTAAATAGGAATATAGGAATATAATAGCTATGTCTGTGCCTGAGAACAATAATGGAGGGATATATGCCTAGGAAGAGAGGAAGAGGAAGGCCAAAGAGACAATGGGTGCAGGATGTGGCGGATGATCTCCAGATGGATGTATCTGAAGCGGGAAATCTTGCTTATGATCGAGAGGTTTTCCGGAAGGTTGTTATGGGAGCGAGATTCTGCAAAGGACATGCTACTGAATGAATGACTTTTGTTCCATCTTGTTGTCTGATAATTGCTGGTGTTGTTTATCAGACTACAGTTACAGTGGTGGATGATTACCCATGCTGTGATGGAAGATCACTGGTACTGTGTTGGGTGACTACCCAAGCTGTGATGGAATATCAATTGTACTGTGAAGGATGATCATGTGTATGTTTATTCATGGGGATGCCTATTTTGTCATTGCATCTAATCATGAATTTTATTTATTAGGGCATTGGCATTATTAATCAGATGTTGTATCTTTACAATTACATTATTCTGATTCCCTGTACACTGACCTGAATTTCTTCTGATATCTCTAAATCGTTGTTTTTTCTGGTTAGCCGTAGAGATAGAATGAGATTCTCTTTGTCTTCTTATTCCTCTCTTCTTCTACGGCCCATGAACTGTCGGCGTTGTGCTATTATCGCTATCATCTCTGTGCGGTTACACAAAGGTACCTATAAACTGTATGTGTACCTTTGATGAGCTGTAGCTTCACCAGTGATCCCTAGTCCTCTGCCTTTCTTGTGTTTCAATAGGATTTTTATAATGTTTCTAATGTAATGTCTTTTTCATTTTCAGATCCCGTGTACTTCACCCTTAATTATGGCTAGTAGGAAAAGAAAAGTGGACGCCGAGTGAGGAGTAAAGTACTTCTTTGTGGAAACAAAGGACCTGAAAACCAGCTGCGTAATATGCAGCGAAAGTGTTGCCGTTTTGAAAGAGTACAATCTTCGGCGTCACTACGAAACAAAACATCCATCAACATATTAAAAGTTTTCTGGAAAATTACGCTCTGGGAAATATGAGACCATTATACGTGGTTTTGAAACGCATAGAAATCTCTTGACGAGAAAATTTGCTGAAAATGAATCTGTCACTCGTACAAGTTACAAAACAGTGCATAAGATGGCAGAACGAGGAAAACCCTTTACTGATGGCAACGTCATTAAAGAGTGTGTGTGATCGAAGCAGCAAATGACTTGTGTCCTGAGAAAGCCGATTTGTTTGGAACTATCAGCCTTTCGGCAAGTTCAGTTGTGCGGAGAACAGAAGAACTTGGAGAGAACATAGGGCTACAGATACGCGAGAAAGCTAGGAACTTGTAGTATTCTCTGGTGCTGGATGAGTCTATTGATCTCTCGAGAACGTCACAACTTCTCGTGTTCATTTGTGGTGTCAATTTGGACTTTCAGATAACGGAAGAGTTGGCATCCGTTTGCAGCGTGCATGGAACAACAGCTGGGAAAGTCATTTTGGTGGAAGTGCAAACAATTTTCCAAGACTATAAACTTCGGTGGAATCAGCTTCGAGGTGTTACAGTTGATGAGGGAAAAAACATGACTGGAGTGAGGAAGGGTCTGTTGGGGCAGATCAGGACTCATTTGGAAGATTTGCAAATTCCAGGCGCTCTGTTCATACACTGCATCGTACATCAGCAAGTACTCTGTGGGAAAGATTTAGATATTTCTTGTGTACTGAAACCAGTAGTTTCTGCTGTGAACTTCATTCGGGACCATGCACTCATTCACCGTCAGTTCTAGGCTTTTCTTGAAGAAATTGATTCTAAATTCTGTGACTTGCCTTATCACATATCAGTCAGGTGGCTCAGCTGCGGTAAAGTTCTGCTTCGTTTTTACAAGCTCCGAAACGTAATAGATGTTTTCCTCACTGAAAAAGATAAAGCTGATTCACAGCTGTCAGATCCTACCTGGCTGTCAAAGTTGTCAATTTTGGTCGATATGAATGAACTGAACTTGAAACTTCAGGGAAAGTATTACCTCGTCTGTGATCTCTACAGAACCATCAAAGGATTTCGAAGAAAGCTGTCATTGTTGGAAGCACAACTGGAAGGAGAAAACCTTTCTCATTTTCACTGTTTCAAAGAGTTTGGAGAGATTTTCAGATCTTGACAGATTTGAGAGTGACATCCTTCAGTTCCAGAATCGGTTTGATTGTAACCTTAATGGTGTGCCAGTTGAATTACAGTTGGAGCTCATTGAGAAGGAAGTACCGCTGCTTACCTGATGTTGAGTTTCCGAAACTTAAGAAATTTGCCGCTGGTATGACATCATTGTTTGGAACAACATATGTCTGTGAGCTAACATTTTCAAAAAAGAAGTATGTGAAGTCACCACATCGAATGAGACTGACTGATGAACATTTGAAAGCAATTCTCTTGATTGGATGCAGCAATTCCAAACCAAAGAATTGATGTTATTTTGAAAGCCACACGTCAGTTTCACAAAACTCACTATCCTCTTTTGCTGCTTAGTTTGTGAGATTCAGATATGTGTACAATAGGTCTGATGTAACTATCTTATTGCTAACGTCGCCTTCTTTGATAACTTTGTTTAGTATATAAATATAAATATGTTGGTTGTCTTTGTTTGTTTGTTTGTTTGTTTGTTTGTTTATGTGCATTGCACGCCCTTTCCATGATTAACTTAGTGTTTCGTCTTTTTTCCCAGAGCTTTCGTTCTAGCTTGAAATTATTGTTAAAGTTAGTTGTATATCCTTTACATTGTTTGCTGTTATTGATGTCTTGGCAAGTTTACGTTCAGTAGTTTACCATTGCTTTTCGAACGACCAGCACCCATAACATAGCGTAAAAACCAGCGCAACGTTGTCTGCTGCCAAATAGCTCGCAGCTGTATTTCGAACGTGGGTATACGGGATTACGAACTGCGTCCGTAAGATCTTTGCCACAGAGACCGGCGCAAGTATTGTACAGAATGAGTATTCGGCCTGCGCTCGTCATTTTGTCAGTTATGCGACCCGCGCTCGTCATTTTGTCAGTCATCCGGCCCGCGCTCGTCATTTTGTCAGTCATCCGGCCCGCGCTCGTCATTTTGTCAGTCATCCGGCCCGCCGTAAAAAAAAGTTTGGTGACCCCTGATCTAGACTATGGTACACTTAATTTATTATGCGCGACCCGACATCTAATAGTCATTGAATGTTGACACGTTTACAGAGAATTATCAACACTGAAGTTGGCTAGGGTGTAGCTCCTCACGTTTCTTCCATTAAAACCTAATTAATGCGGCTGCAGGTTTTATATAGAAAAAGCCACAATTGTATACAAGATATCGTTCATAATGGCGTATACAACGTCTTTTGCGCAAAAAAAAAAAAAAACAGAACACCCCTCAAAAACATATTTCTTATACTCGAGACCTAATGACGCTTCGTTTCTGGGTGAATATTTGTCTAAATTATCAAAACGGACTAGAACGCTGACTTCTTGACCTTGACATGGCCACGTAAAAATCAACCCACTGCACTTAGAAGTAGTAGCACGTATGTGGAATGCGCCTGAGTTCAAATCGAACCAACCGTTAAAAACAAAAAAATTATGAAGCAAGTCCTTCGCAAAACGTCGGTCTTATTACTTCGCGCCGAAAAGTCTCTCCATCCCTTGCCATTTCTCTAGCTTCATACAATTTCATGGTCAAGATGTCTAACGGGCCCACAACACAAATAATGACGTGGAGACCTTATGGGGCGGCTCTGGCCTCTGGGGAAACCGCGAGCCCTACACACAACAACAAATAGAGCAAGGTACATACAATGTCCTGTGTCCATCTTCATGCCGGTCGACCCCTCCCTCTTCTTCCAGCAACCATTCCTTTATTCACTGTTCTGTCCCAGCTACGGTGGCGTTTATTGTGGTTAAAGTGGGTTAGCCTCCAAGACATGCTGCTATATATGAGTCTGTATTTGACGTTTATTTCTTGCAGAATGTTATTATTTGTCTTCCATTTTCTCCACGATATTCTAGAAACTGTTCTATACATGAATGGTCATCATCATTCTTGATGGACAAACACCAGAATCACAATGTCGTTAATGATGTCAAGCTGTTGTCTTCTTGGTTGCACGCTTTCGCCCCTTTAAGGTCGCCTTTGGTCTGCACCCGTGCTGGTAACTGATGGGGTTGCATTCTAAAGAGATGGCCCAACTTTTTGATCTGTTGCCTTTCAATGTATGTGGCACAAGGTGTTGATCCCACTGTCTAATAAAATATTCAAGAACACGTACAGGGCATGGTAGAAATCATACGAATGTTGGAGATTTATTTTATTTATGCCGTGGATTGGTGACCCCTACAGTTTGACAACCATAGTATCCACAATTATCCCCCCTCCCCCCCCCCCCCCAAAAAAAAAAAAAATAATAATAATAAAAAAAATAAATAAAACACACACACACACACACACACACACACACACACACACACACACACACACACACACACACACACACATGTTCTTGCACGCACTCTCGAACGATCAAAGAAGTGTGCGTGCTTGACAACATCAAGCAAGTAGAGGAGTGGGTCAGAAATCCAGAGATATAGTCACAACTTTGCAGGGTCATAACCAAACTGTACCGGAGTGAAGGAATTGGCCTGCAGGCTGCGGTTAATGGGAGTCGCGACAACTGATTCACGACAATACGCGCCCAGGGCATGTTTCGTTCACATGGATGGCTCTGTGCTAAAAGGCAAAAGAAGAGCCTGTTGTGTTCATAGCGAAGGTTAATGAGAGAGGTTTAGTGCAGGAGAGCCTGACATGTGATATCATTACAACTAGTCTGGGAATGGAGGTGATTCAATTCAAACATCAAAGATAGGGAGTATCTGTTGGATCCTTACCCCAGGTCCTGCTGGTGTGTTGGGAAACGAGCAGGCGGATAGGTTGGCTGGGTCTACACAGTAGGGTGGGGTGTTGGTGCACGGTAAGGCAGCTGTGCTCAGGGGCCTTTAGGATTATGTTTATAGTGGGGCAGAACAGATAGATCATCATGGCATAGAAAGAATGGTGCTGTAGAGAGTGACCAGAGGATCTGGCCGACGTTCAGTACTCCGAGGAAATGCTATACGGGCACATGATACCAGACTGCAACTGGTACCAGTAGTATTGAGATTCTTCGCTGACTGTTGAAGATAAAGACGGAGCACGTATGGGAATGTCCTGAGTGTTGTGATGTCGGTTCTTGGCTCATTTATTGCCCATACAATGAACGCCGCAAACATAACTGAAGAAGAAACTACTTTACAGAAGATCTAGCAAAGTCAGTCAACGACCCTTTTACTTGAGTTAGGCCCATTGAGCATACAGTGCTAGATCCATATCTGTTTAGACCATACGGCACTGGGCGGGTGATATGGTCAGTATCACGCCAGCCGCCTATTCCATCCATGACATTTCCTACTACCAATTTGTTGATGCTTTATACTTGGAGCCACGGTCTATGTTTATTTTAATCCGCTCTCAAGCGGATTCGAACTCACGACCACATGCACACTGAAAGAGCGTCTAGCCACTACGCTAACTCCGACCTGGTGTAGGGCCAGCCTAAAATGTATACAGCCAGTGCAGTTTTGGCGAGGTGATGTCGCAGCCGAAGAACTCTGAATGAATACCCTCGCCTGTCATTTACTGCCAATATAGTACCTTGCGGTGTATGGCGGGGGGGGGGGGGTGTCGGGTCCTTGAGCCTGAGGAATTAAGGCCTCCTGGCTACTGCAGTACTGTGCAGGTTAAGATTTTCTTTTTGCCCCCAACAGAAAAAAAAAAATCCCACACCTTACCGAGGGATCGAACCCAGGTGTCCCGAAGGAAAATCCGGCGTTCTATCCACTCGACCAGCCGCTCCTCTCGCTCTCTACCCTCGCCGACTTTGAGAAAACAAAATATAACTCGACACATTTCCTAACTACATCCTCGAACAGAGTTGAATGAGATGATAGCTGTTTGTCGTTACTTCTCAAAGAAGACAACCATATTACAGTTGGTTAGAAACCGTTGTCTGTCTCCGACAAAGGATTACAGACGTGGTTCCTAATCCCGTATACCCGCGTTCGAAATACGGCTGCGCGCAATTTGGCAGCAGGCCTCGTTGTATTGGTTTTGAGTTGGTATTGTTGCCGGTCGTTCAGAAAGCAATGGCAAATTACTGAACGTAAACCTGCCAAGAGATCACAGCGGCAGAAATGCTGCGGTTGACCGCGATATCCTGTATAAGGATATGCAAAACAAAAAAGGAAAAGAAAACGTTCAGTCAGTACTGCAGTACGGATCATAGCATTTAGGACAATTAAGACGATTACAGATAAACTACAAACACACACGGCATAAGCAAAATATTGCATGATGTCTTGTCTGGCATATTTCGCTGCATCTTGTCGTGTGCATACTACAGAAGTATACCTATTGTTATGTGAAAACTGAATGATGCTTTAACTGAAATATGATGTACATCGCAGTTGACATTGCGCGGATGTGTAGAAGGTTATATCCGTGCTCATGTACATCATATTTCCGCCAAAGTATCATTCAATTTTCACATAAGAAAATATATACTTCTGTAGAATGCACCCAGCAAGATACAGCGAAATATGCCAGGCAAGAAATCGTGCAATATTTTATTTATGGCTTGTGTGGTTAAACTACAAATATTCACAAATCGCTACCTGCGAAAAACAGACAATATAAAATGTAAGTCAGAACTACCAATGTGGAGCTCATGGAGAGAACGAGACAACCACCAGAGAATCAAGAGATGAAAAAAAAAAAAAAAAGACACTGGGGCTGAATGGGACATACACTGAGAAAAATCTGAGAATGGTATAAATAGAAATGCCTTCATCTGGAATCCTCTGGGCAAAAGATATAGAGGAAGAACTAAACCAGTTGGGTGAGAAAAGCAAAATTCAAAATTCCAGTTCTTTATTACATTCATCATCCAGTTCCTTGTCGGCTGGCGTGGGCAATCATGATATAATATCTGACGTCATGGATCAATTCGTGTGTTGACTCCCTTCAATGCCATGACACAAGACTGTCAACCATTTTGTCACGCTGTCTTCCTCTATCTCTCTTTCTGCAAATATTTCCGGTCGTCACAACATGTTCCGGTTTTTGACTTCTCAAAACAGGGGGGTTTGGGGGGGGGGGGGGGGGGCACAAAAATATAAGCGTGCGTCTTTCTCCACAGATCTCATTCCTCGGTGTTCTGGAGTAATGTTCTTGATGACACTCTTGCAAGCCAACTTCTTAGACCATCCAGCACCATTGTTTTTTGTCTGACCATGTCTCTCCAACTACCTAATCTTTGTTGTCGCCATGATGTTCTCCAATTATTCTCTTATTATTATCCATCCATCCATCATGTGCCATGCCGGTAAGCGTGGGCGGTCATGTTCTGCCATCTCACTCGATCAACAGAGTCGTGGATCAGTTCCGTGTTTTTGTCTCGACCATGCCACAAGGCCAAGCCATCCAGATACTTGTTTCTAGGTCTTCCCCTTGGTCTGTTCCCCTCGATCTTACCAGTTGTCACCAAGTTCTCCAAATCATTTCTTCTCATAACATGTCCAAAAAATTGTGACTGTCTACGTCTAATGTCTCTGATCAGTTTACGATCTTCATTTGTTTCTTGAAGGACTTGTTCATTGGTCTTTCTGGCTGTCCATGGTATTCTTTGCATTTTCCTCAGAAACCACATTTCTACAGCCATCAGATATTTTTCAGCCTGGCTGCTCATTGTCCAAGCTTCACATCCATATAAAAGTACAGGTTCTATGTAGCATCTCAACACTCTTTTTCTCGTTTCAATTGACATCTTTTTATTGGTCAGTATGTTTTTCATCTTGCTAAAGGCTACTTTTGCCATGGCGATTCTTGTTCTAATCTCTTCAAGGCATCTCCCATCAGATGTTATTACTGTTCCGAGGTAATTGTACCTATTCACTTGTTGAAGAGTATTCCCATTTACTTGTATATTACACTGTGGTATTTCGTTCTTCTTAGTGACGACCATAATCTGTGTCTTTTTACAATTTAATTCTAACCCTTGTTGTTCACTATGTGTAACAACCGCATCTACTAAATTTTGCAGGTCCTGTTCATTGTCTGCAATCAAGACTGTATCATCTGCATATCTAATGTTATTGATGCATCGTCCCCCAATGTTGATTCCTTCCATATTTTCAATATTTCTGAAAATATTTTCACTGTACAGGGAAAACAGATCTGGAGACATTACACATCCCTGTCTCACACCTCTCTTAATAGGCTGATATTGGCTTACTTCATTATCAACTCTTATGGCAGCTTGTTGTTTCCAATATATGTTTTTTACAAGTCTAAGGTCTTTCCCATCAATTTGTAGATCTTCAAGCATCCTTATCATGTTGACATGTCTCACTTTATCAAAAGCCTTTGTGTAGTCAATGAAGCAAAGGTGTAGATCTTTGTTTACTTCTATAGAACGTTCGATTACGGTTCTCAGTATATACACAGCATTTACTGTACCCTTGCCTACTACAAACCCACATTGTTCTTCTCCTATTTCAGGTTGTATTTTCCTCCTAACTCTTTGCATGATAATTCTTAGCAAAATCTTCGTGATGTGACTCATTATACTAATTGTTCGATGTTGATCACATTCCAAGGCTCCTGATTTCTTTGGGATTGCAATAAATACAGAATTACATAACTCATGAGGTATGTTTCCAGTATCATATATTGTATTAAGCAGACTGGTAACTTTATCTATTCCATATTCTTCTAAAGCATTAATCATTTCTGTTGTGACGCTGTCTGGACCGGGGGTTTTGCCAGATTTCATATGATTAAGAGCATTCTGAACCTCCATCTTCAAAATTGCTGGCCCTTCATTGTTATTTTGAACAATATATTGTTCGTCTCTGCTATCGTCATAAAGGTTTTTCACGTAATCTGACCATACATGTAAAATCTGATCTTTTTCTATTATGACTCTTCCATCTTTTGTCTTTAGGCAGCCTGCTGATGTACGTGTTCTTTGATTAGTAATCTCCTGAATTCTTTTGTGCATTAGTTTCGCATTTTTACTGTTGTGTTGTTTTTCAATTTCTCTGCAATTTTTCTCAAGCCATGTTTCTTTAGCCTCCTTACATAAGGTTCTGACTTTTCTGTGAATTTCTTCATATTTGGCAGGATTATTTTTGTTCTGTCTTCTTGTTTCCATTAGTTGTAAAATTTCTTCAGTCATCCATGTCTTACGGCCAACTTTCTTTACTTTTGGAATAGTTTTTTCTGCTGCACAACTGATTGAATTCTTCAGCATTTCCCATTGATCATCTACATCTTGAAATAGGATCTCTAGATCAGACAATAAATCAAATTTGTTCTTTACTTCTATGTTAAAATTATCTTGTATTTCTTTGTCAGTTTTCAATTTGCACAAGTCATATTTAGGGTTTCCTGCTGTATACTTGACTTTCTTTAACTTTACCCTCAATGTGCCAGTAATTAATCTGTGATCACTGTAACAGTCTGCATTTGGAACTGTTTTTACAACTGTTAATGCATTTCGAAACCTTTTGCTCATCAGGATGTAATCTATCTGGTTTTTAATCCTGCTGTCTGGACTCCTCCATGTCCATAATCTTCTAGGATGTTGTTTAAACCAGGTGTTTCCTACAACCAATTCTTGTTCTTTTGCCCATTCTACAAGTCTGTAACCTCTTTCATTTCTCTCTCCCAAACCATGGTTGCCTACACTGTATCCATCGCTTTGCTTTCCTATTTTTGCGTTGAAATCACCCATTATGATATTTATTTCTGATTTTTTACAGTTATTCAAAGCAGACTCCATGTCATTATAAAATGCCTCTATACTTTCTTCACTGCTTTCACTTGTTGGGGCATATACTTGAATTACATTTATTTTAAAAGGTCTTCCGTTTAATTTTACTAATAGAACTCTGTCTGACACAGCCCAATATCCTTTGACAGAATTATATTATTATAAGACCACAGAATACTGCTTCTTTCTTCAAGTTGTGTTTAATGTTCTACTTTCATTGGCCTGTGTCAGACAATCGTTGTTAGTTACTCTGTCGCCACAGGTATTGATAACACTCGTCTCAAAAATTACATCTCGCTGCCGCCAAGCTCTTTCTAGTGTGTTTGTTCACATTTAAAGATGCAATACCTTACAGCAGAACAGATTCAACTTAACGTTTCAGTATTCTTATGGACTTCTGGTCCAATAAGGTGGATAGGTTGGCGATCCGTTTATGTCCTGGGGTGATGTTTGATTCTGGCCATAGTTTACTTATGCATTTTCCTCATTTTATATACTAACACACACAGACACACACAAACGTACACCCGCACACACACACACACACACACATATATATATATATATATATATATATATATATATATATATATATATATATATATATATATATATCTGTGTGTGTGTGTGTGTGTGTGTGTGTGTGTGTGTGTGTGTGTGTGTGTGTGTGTGTGATCGCCTGATGCGATACTACATAGTAATAATAAGACACAGGATAGTAGTGCCACCAAAACCGGTCATGGAATTTGGAAGTACCTAAGTTCATCACCAGGATATTTTTAAAACAGCTTGAAAGTTCAAGCTCTGAACCCGATTGCACATTTTTTTCCAGAGTTATTTCAGCGCCAAGAGAATAGAGCATGATGTCTGTCAGAAGTCGGGGTGCCCCACCGGCTAGATGAATGTATTATTCACTGGCGAGCAACCCCAGATAGTCAGAAACTGACTAGGGACAAAATCTATATGGCTGAACTACAGATTAAGCCCTTGAATATCCAACATACAGTCCTAGTGGCTCGTTACAAAATGAAATGAACTGTGCTGAATATTCGCCAAGGAACAGGAAAGAGAAGTTTAGCTGAGATAGATGTTTAAGTCTAAATATATGAATATAGACGACTATTCTCAGTACAGGTTTTTCTCCCTGACTGCTCCCTTCCTTGGTGTGTAAGTGAACCCCCACCAATGTACACACACAACACGTATGCACAATTGGAATTAAAAGATAACGACAGAACTATGAGTTACAATACTACAACATTTAATTACTAATCATAATCATAGACATCTGATGGTTCAAGATGAGGATGATGAAATCATATACATATTGATATTGATGACAAACATTACGTTACTTTACTTGTTACTTCATCTATCTGGAACTGTGGTCCAGATCCCCACTCTCCAGTAGACTCAACAAAAGAAAAAGAACAGCTTGCCGGTATTCTGAGATCCTGTCAGTCCTGACACTCCTAGTCAGTAGTCTCTAGTCTTGAGATCTATAACATAGGGCTCCTTGTGAGAGCTTGAAAGAAAGTCAAGAATGTGTTATATCAGTTCTACATCAGCGCAATCCTAATTAAAACATATAACACAAACATATACAATGACCAGTCTGGCCAAGTTTATCTTTCAGCTCGACTGCGTTCACCCTCCTCCTTCTCCCTACTGTCTTTAGTCTGGGACGGGCTTTTCAATTGTCTCACACGCCTGTAATGATTACATTTCTGCCGCCCCATGTCCATGTCGCTAATACAGAAATTCTGTGTCGTACAGCCGCTCCGTCCAATGTTAGTTTAGCAGCTCACAGGGTCGGTAAGGGTATTATAACAATGCCTGATCATCCGGGCTTGCAAGCCGTGACCAGTAGCTGTGCCAGGTTTCCATGCAGTACCGTGGACGCACGCCCACAATACACTGAGAAAGTTTAGCACCATATACCAATTGTGGGTAATGTCTGTACCATTACACCTCTGCTACAAATGCAATCGATGGTTAGTGTGCCAATGCGCACACCATAATATAACACGTCATATTGATAGGCTAGCATATGACAAATCAATATACCAAACATGAAATACACATAAAACATTAATTAAACTAGACATATTATGATACTTTAACATAATAGCATAATGCACTAGTTAGTTTGTAGGTATACGAAATGAGATGTATATACACAAAAAGAATATGTACGAAGCATATTCCTAGCATCGTATATTCATATGAAATTACACATACATACATCCAACATATCCGTAAACATTATATTACTTCAAGATAGACATCTAATGATACTCACATAATAGCATCAGGCATTATTAATGAGTACTAATATTGTATAGCTACAAAATGAGATATACAACAAGTCTAATTGAAGTGACCAAACAGACCAGCTATATTTGCTGAGCTGCCCGGTTTAATCACACTTAGTTACTGCTGTTGTAAGAATAAAATAAATAGTCAGTTGACTATATTCTGTACAACAAATGCACACACCAAAAGGCAACTAGGATAGTGTACAAAGAAATGACAAGCATCTACCAAGACACCTAAAAGTCTACCCAGACAAGATCTGTCTCACATAAGGCTCTATTTCTCAGAAGAATAACACTTTAAAGCAATATGATATTGAATGCAGAACTTAGAAAGAACACTCAAGTAATCTATGACAATGATAGTTCTTGCAATAACCTAGATCAGATATAGACTGGAATTCAGTACATACACCTAAAATACTTAGTTACTAAGAAATCTACATTTACTCTCTCTTCTCACCTGTTCTGAAGTCAAACTTAATCTGACATAAACAGGCTAGGGACCCTTATTTAAGCTGAGTCTAGCAGACAGTGTCTGAGACACTATTATCTCTTTGGCATTCCCGTCATAAATTCTTCTTATCTCCTCCTGACAGTGATTGCAATTAACCCCAAGTCTGTCCAGTCATAAAAATTCTTTTAACCACTAACCCTCACCATAGTGTCACACCTGGATGGTTTTGCGTTGCCAGCCCCAGATCAGTTTCACAGTCTTATCAGTGATTTCACACCTTGCAGAGTCTGCCAGTCCGAGTGGACGGGGCTTAGTTTACAGCCCTGGGGCTATTATCTCTCCCTCTGTCAATGTTGTTCACACCTGGCGATTTCCTACCTGTGCTTATCAGGTGTCATGCCTGGTCAGTTTTAATTACACAGTCCATGGCCCCTTCATTGTTGATTCAGCATGTCTGGGTCAGCAGTTTCCCAAGGTGTATACTAATTATCTAGTTGCCATTTTACTTGCCATCTGCAAGCTTACGTCATGGCTAGAGGCTTTTTGTGAATAATCTTACCTCACGACTAGATAATTTTGGAGTAGTGTGATTAATTCATTCTTTCTCAATTTGGCCTCTCAAATTTGGAGACAAGGAAAAATATTCTGGGATGTTAAGGCGGCCAATTCGTGACAGAGCTTTCCCCTTAAAAAAAAAGTTTCTGCCAGAAATCTTTTGTCAAAGCACGCCGTACATCCCAGAATAATGCCTAAGCACTCTCCGTTCTGTATCTGCCTAAAGGTTTCCAATATTCCTTGTGGCAGTGGGTTGTTCTGCATCTGCATAAAGACGTTCCATTTCCATAACCCAAAGATACACGGGATAGATCCTTGTACCTGGTTTTAGGCCGGGATTCCATGCAATAGCTTGGTAAAATCCGGTAATTGTCAGAAGGTTGTAATTTTACCCCTCTGGGAAAGATCACAATCAACGGGATTCTTCTACGCCTCTGGGCAGCAATTGTTTTACACCATTCACTCACGTGATTTACTCCTTGCAGCCGAGGATGTACCTGTAGTGAGGTCTTGCATAAGCTGGCCACCGCAAAGCTTGTCTCCGTGATTTTCCTCCGTCCGTTATAGATTCTCAACTGATCTTTCAATAACTTCCTTTTGAAAGGAATAATGTTACACATCATGGTCCCATGATATAAATTCAACTGGCGCTTTCTTCCTTCAAAGTTGGGCGTAAAAATTTTCCCTCCTCGGTGTCGCGGTTTCTTCCCCTGATAATCAGTTAACGGGCTGAGTTTCGCTGCAGTAGAGTTTCGTGTGAAAACCGTGCTAGAAATTGGAAATTTAGTGGGCCAAGTTGTCCAGCCTTGAGAATTAACATAGTTACTCCAGGGCGATAAAGTGGAGTTACTTTGGAATAAAGTATCCACAACTAGCTGATCTACTCCTATCAAATCGACCTGACTGAAGGGTAGATTGAGTCCTAAGAGTGTTGATTCCAAACCACTCTTGACTTCTGTTACTTCAGGTTCCTGTTGCTGGAATTCCCTGATAACTTCAGCTAATGAGATGATAGGCGTTTCTTCCTCCATCTTGTGCAAAGAATTTTCTTCTTTAGCAACTACAGACAATGTTGTCTGCACAATATCAGAGTCCATATTCTGGCTCCTAACAATTCCCTGTGTTTCCTGAGTCTCCGAACTGGTATACTGTGAGATAACAACTGGAAATGTTTCCTGGTCTGGATGTTCCTCTCTGGTCGTGCTTTCATGGGCTAAGTCCAGTTGAGGTAAATCCTGTGATGGGCTGGTGTCTACACAATCCATCACACTACGTAAATCATTTGAACTGATGTCTAGTGTCTTTTCCTGAGCTGCAGCCTCAAAGATCACAAAGGGTTCCGGGTCATCCTTCATCCCACTGTCAGTCAAATTTAATCCCACTTCTTCCTCGTCTGGGCTGAAGGGAATAATAAAGTCGGTTACCTTTCGATCTCCGACCTCCTTAAAAGATGTCCTCAGGTCATCTTCCTCTTGAGTTTCACCTCTCGTTGAAGTAAAATGAGATTCCTGGGAGTCTTGTACTGGCAAACCGTAGTGCAAACAGTTGTCCTCTGGGTAACTGTTACTAGGTAAATTATCTGAACTGATAATTAGTGACTCTTCCCGCGTTGCAGCAGTGAAATTCACCTGGGATTCTGTTCCTTCCTTCCTCCCTATTTCAGTCAGATGTAATTCCACTTCGTGATTCTGTGACCAGAAGGGAATGTGAGAATCGGCTAGGTCTCCGCCTGCGACCTCATTAAAGGTTGTCTTCAGTTCCTCTTTCTCTCGAGATTCATTTCTCGTAGCAGTCAAGTGGTTTTCCTGAAGGTCCTGTACTGGCAAACGACTATTGCCGTGGTGCAAACAGTTATCACGTTTGTGACTGTTTGAAATGCCCTTGGCACGTTTTTTCTTCCCTCTTTTCCGTTTAGGACTGGGTCGAATGAGAACCTGTAGTTCCCGGTCCACTACCTCTGATTCTGCGGTGGGTGGCAAAGATGTCCCTTCCTTCCTGGTTGGGTGCGCATCCATATCTCCTACCTTATGTTCCGCTAGAACGGTTAGCTTCTCTGCATTGACTACTTCCATATGCTGTTTATTAATCTCTGCTTCTTCAGTTTTGCTACGCTCTTGTGCTCCAAAGAACTCATCATTTTCTTTAAACATAATTTCTTCTTCTTGGTCCCACCATTCTAACTCAGCTATGATATACATTTCTAGTTGCTCCCCCTTTAAGCCTTTTCTTATGCCCCACCCTTTCGCGGACTCTGAGAAATCTGCGCGCGCCTTCATGTCCTCTTCGGGATTCCGGTAACGTAAGGCCATAATTGCTAAGGACTATATTCCGGTAAGCTCCTATGTATATATCAAAATCAGATCTAAGCTAGAAAGACCAGAGTTAACTACTGACAGTCTACGCTATCCAATGTGTATAGTTTAGCCTCAGCAGTGAAAGACAACTGAAAATACTATTCAAGTAGTACCTGGCGACAGCAGTGAAGTAAGTGTGAGAGATATACTACACAGTAATCAACAGTAATATTTATCTAAATAAACATTAAAATGCACTGCATACATGTCAAAATGAACATGGCATATATTAGCATAAAATTGCAAATCAGTCAAGCAGTTAAATCATCAAACACATCAATGTAAATATGATTAAAGTGTTCAATTATCAATAAATGATTAATGGTAACACTAATTGATAATAGTTACAAACAGTTATCAATAAATGATAGATGATGGTAGTTTTCTCATAAGTTCTTATCTGTTATACTTTTGAAAAGTTATATATGTACTCTGAAACTTCCTCAACTAAAAGTAGCTACATTTGATGATAGTCTATTTTGATGACTGAAGATTACAAGAGTTAACTTTTAAAATCGTATGTCTAGGGTCTAGTACCGGAGTCTATTGAAAGCGAGAAGTCCGAATTCAAATACCGTACGAGAAGCCCAATCTGTCAGAAGTCGGGGTGCCCCACCGGCTAGATGAATGTATTATTCACTGGCGAGCAACCCCAGATAGTCAGAAACTGACTAGGGACAAAATCTATATGGCTGAACTACAGATTAAGCCCTTGAATATCCAACATACAGTCCTAGTGGCTCGTTACAAAATGAAATGAACTGTGCTGAATATTCGCCAAGGAACAGGAAAGAGAAGTTTAGCTGAGATAGATGTTTAAGTCTAAATATATGAATATAGACGGCTATTCTCAGTACAGGTTTTTCTCCCTGACTGCTCCCTTCCTTGGTGTGTAAGTGAACCCCCACCAATGTACACACACAACACGTATGCACAATTGGAATTAAAAGATAACGACAGAACTATGAGTTACAATACTACAACATTTAATTACTAATCATAATCATAGACATCTGATGGTTCAAGATGAGGATGATGAAATCATATACATATTGATATTGATGACAAACATTACGTAACTTTACTTGTTACTTCATCTATCTGGAACTGTGGTCCAGATCCCCACTCTCCAGTAGACTCAACAAAAGAAAAAGAACAGCTTGCCGGTATTCTGAGATCCTGTCAGTCCTGACACTCCTAGTCAGTAGTCTCTAGTCTTGAGATCTATAACATAGGGCTCCTTGTGAGAGCTTGAAAGAAAGTCAAGAATGTGTTATATCAGTTCTACATCAGCGCAATCCTAATTAAAACATATAACACAAACATATACAATGACCAGTCTGGCCAAGTTTATCTTTCAGCTCGACTGCGTTCACCCTCCTCCTTCTCCCTACTGTCTTTAGTCTGGGACGGGCTTTTCAATTGTCTCACACGCCTGTAATGATTACATTTCTGCCGCCCCATGTCCATGTCGCTAATACAGAAATTCTGTGTCGTACAGCCGCTCCGTCCAATGTTAGTTTAGCAGCTCACAGGGTCGGTAAGGGTATTATAACAATGCCTGATCATCCGGGCTTGCAAGCCGTGACCAGTAGCTGTGCCAGGTTTCCATGCAGTACCGTGGACGCACGCCCACAATACACTGAGAAAGTTTAGCACCATATACCAATTGTGGGTAATGTCTGTACCATTACACCTCTGCTACAAATGCAATCGATGGTTAGTGTGCCAATGCGCACACCATAATATAACACGTCATATTGATAGGCTAGCATATGACAAATCAATATACCAAACATGAAATACACATAAAACATTAATTAAACTAGACATATTATGATACTTTAACATAATAGCATAATGCACTAGTTAGTTTGTAGGTATACGAAATGAGATGTATATACACAAAAAGAATATGTACGAAGCATATTCCTAGCATCGTATATTCATATGAAATTACACATACATACATCCAACATATCCGTAAACATTATATTACTTCAAGATAGACATCTAATGATACTCACATAATAGCATCAGGCATTATTAATGAGTACTAATATTGTATAGCTACAAAATGAGATATACAACAAGTCTAATTGAAGTGACCAAACAGACCAGCTATATTTGCTGAGCTGCCCGGTTTAATCACACTTAGTTACTGCTGTTGTAAGAATAAAATAAATAGTCAGTTGACTATATTCTGTACAACAAATGCACACACCAAAAGGCAACTAGGATAGTGTACAAAGAAATGACAAGCATCTACCAAGACACCTAAAAGTCTACCCAGACAAGATCTGTCTCACATAAGGCTCTATTTCTCAGAAGAATAACACTTTAAAGCAATATGATATTGAATGCAGAACTTAGAAAGAACACTCAAGTAATCTATGACAATGATAGTTCTTGCAATAACCTAGATCAGATATAGACTGGAATTCAGTACATACACCTAAAATACTTAGTTACTAAGAAATCTACATTTACTCTCTCTTCTCACCTGTTCTGAAGTCAAACTTAATCTGACATAAACAGGCTAGGGACCCTTATTTAAGCTGAGTCTAGCAGACAGTGTCTGAGACACTATTATCTCTTTGGCATTCCCGTCATAAATTCTTCTTATCTCCTCCTGACAGTGATTGCAATTAACCCCAAGTCTGTCCAGTCATAAAAATTCTTTTAACCACTAACCCTCACCATAGTGTCACACCTGGATGGTTTTGCGTTGCCAGCCCCAGATCAGTTTCACAGTCTTATCAGTGATTTCACACCTTGCAGAGTCTGCCAGTACGAGTGGACGGGGCTTAGTTTACAGCCCTGGGGCTATTATCTCTCCCTCTGTCAATGTTGTTCACACCTGGCGATTTCCTACCTGTGCTTATCAGGTGTCATGCCTGGTCAGTTTTAATTACACAGTCCATGGCCCCTTCATTGTTGATTCAGCATGTCTGGGTCAGCAGTTTCCCAAGGTGTATACTAATTATCTAGTTGCCATTTTACTTGCCATCTGCAAGCTTACGTCATGGCTAGAGGCTTTTTGTGAATAATCTTACCTCACGACTAGATAATTTTGGAGTAGTGTGATTAATTCATTCTTTCTCAATTTGGCCTCTCAAATTTGGAGACCGAGAAAAATATTCTGGGATGTTAAGGCGGCCAATTCGTGACAATGTCCAAGGACCGGAAACTCACATTTTTTTGGAGTCAAGAATTGTGTCGTAATATGTGTTTGGTTTGTTTCTATAGCCACTCAGTATTGTGTACTTACAGTAGGGGCTGATTTGTTTTTGTGTACATCGGCGGTGATTGTGAAGATTGCAGCTTCAGGCTGATGTGTCCTTGCGAATAGGGGAGAAGTGGTTGTTTTATTATGTGTGTGACCAGGCATTTGCCTGTGGTGTTACAGGAATTGTTACAATGTTTTTCAGATTCAAGGATGACTGGGCACATTGATTTACAGATGTCCTAGTGGGTAGCACGTACGTGAATTTGATTGTTTGTTTGTTGTTGTTACAGGGGAGTGGCATATTATGTGAATGCATATATTGACATTGTTTTATTATTTTTGGTGCCCCTATGTATTGGAGCTGGGTGGTGATTTTGATGTTAGGATTGATGGATTATTTTGTATGCATGATTGCATATTCATCATGGCCACCCATAAGATACAGTATTATATTTTGGCAGAGACTGATGATTTTTTTTTAATGGTCACTGATATTTGATATTTGTTACTTAAAGCTTCAGGTTCAGGGGATATAATTGTTAGCAGAGTTGCACTGAAAGGTTAGGGGGCCAATGATGAAGTCCCACTGACTTATTGTTTACCTAAATAGTTCCAGATGTACACAGGGCCTTGTCTAACACACCAAGAGTATAGATCTTTCTTGTTCGACGTGGGTCCGTCGAAAAATTAGGAGGGGAATGTGTGATCGCCTGATGCGATACTAGATCGTGATAATAAGACACAGGATAGTAGTGCCACCAAAACCGGTCGTGGAATATGGAAGTACCTAAGTTCATCACCAGGATATTTTTAAAACAGCTTGAAAGTTCAAGCTCTGAACCCGATTTGTTTCGACCCCATAAACCCTATCTCAACTTTCGTTGTTCGTTAGCTTTCTCAGGGTGAGGAATGCCAGAAGTAACATATACTTTGGGTTCGAGCTGTCAGGTGGACAAAGGTGAACCTTGGAGGTAGTAGAATTTATAGTTACAAACAGGTCAGGATTAATTTTGGGCTGTCAAGGAACAAGAGTGGGTACCGTAGGCTGGCAGGTTTATAGTCATGGGAAATGCATGAACTAAGAAACCGAGCATTAACCTTAGATTAGGACATGGCGAGCTAAAATGGGCTGATAGAGACTAAATGAATATGCAGAGTAGGGGATGCTGATTGGATAAGTCCCTCGTGGGATGCATGGAAAAGTCCGCGTGACTTAGGTCGCGAAGCCGCGCCAGCATCGGGAGAAAATATATATACGAAAGAATCGAGCTAGTGGAAGAGTTGAACAGGAGAGAGTTGGACAGTTGAGAGTGGACTCCGGGAGCGGCTGGAGTCTGGGCCCTTTTGGGGCAGCCCAAGGAAAATAGTAACAGGACTTCAGAAATTGTGGCTAATTCGTGCCCAAGTCTGTATAGTATCTGGAGGAGAAGGAAGTGAAGGAAGACGGACAAGCGCTCATGCTATAACTCTTCTGAATCACTGATAGGAGAGAGAACGACTAAGGGTCTGTGGACGGAACCTACCCAAGGCAGATACGCCAAAGAAGGGAAAGACACGCAGAGTCCGAGGGTCACTAAGTGCAAGAAAGCCACTTGAGTTAAGAGGACCGACAGCTAAGGAGACCGCTCACTAATTGCAGTAGATGGCTAAACGTCAAATAGGACAACCAATAGTCAGAGACACTGCGGTTGGAACCACACAGGAGACTAAAGTCAGATAGGACGGGAAAGTCAAGTGGGATCCTTGACAAGCGATTGATTGGGCAGAGACAAATGAATCCCAGAAGGACAACCAGAAGATCGACTGGACGACAGAAGCAAATGTAAGTTGACATAAGGCATTGTTAGAGTATTCGCTAGATTATAATAAGGTACCTTAGTTTAGAAAGCTATAGCAAACTACTGTAGGTGAACTTACCGCGTAATCATGAACGACCGACAAATGTCAGGACTGAATGCGACGTCCTGCAAATGACCTATATCTAACTGGCTGAAATAGAGTGATGGGAGTCATATTAATCGATTAGATTAGCTGAGTGTCGATAAACTATGTATGTATATGTAAACTAAGCAATTAGACGTATCCAATTAATGAGATCTAGGCGAGTGCAACAGCATGTAAATATGGAACGAAAGGCTACAGCAATAATATAAACAAACACAGAGATCGGGTGTATCAGGCGAGCTTGCACCTGAGAAGCGATCACTCTGGGTCAACCCAAACAATGAGACCGGAGAACAATACTCGCCAGGGACGGAGCGGTATGGAATGGAATGCGTCCCTTTTTGTTCGCTAGACAGAGGTGAAGCGGGGTCGCGTTTCTGTTGTGTAGTTAAGTTGGCCTGGCGTGGTACAGGCGGTGAGTTCAAATCTACACGAAAGTCCGGGTAACTGGTTAAATACTTTTAGGTTGGGTTTGACTGTAGTCGGCGTACTGGGAGATAGGAAAT